>JAVJIF010024727.1:7500-32680 GCA_038442645.1 Agave tequilana | reverse complement strand
AATCTTGTTTATGGTGTTAATTGGGAAATTTGACCAAAAGTCAAACTTTGAGCCCCGATTGGCATGAATTAGGCCTTATAATAGCCGATTGAGGCCCAAACGGGGAGAAAACGAGGTTTTCAAGAGCTGAGAGTAGTAATACATAGTTTTTATGTATAATTACTAAATTAAATTAGTTTCTAGTCTTAATTGAGAAGTTTTACTAAAAGTCAAGTTTTCAGCCCGATTGGCCTGAAGTAGGCCTTATAAGAGCCGAATAGGGACCAAACGGGAGGAAAACATGATTTTCAAGGGCCGAGAATGGTATTACGTAGTTTTATGTATAATTTATATTGATTAACCTTTTTTCTTGTGTTAATTGGAAAGTTTGACCAGAACTGAAACTTTTAGCCCCGATTGGCCCGAAAAGGGCCTTATAAGAATGCCTAATAGGGTCTGAAAAGGGAGAAAATAAGGTTTTCATGTGCTGAGAGTGGTATTACATAGTTTTTATGTACAATTAGTACTAATTAACCTTATTTCTAGTGTTAATTGGAAAGTTTGACCAAAAGTCAAACTTTTAGTCCATATCAGCCTCAACTAGGCCTTATAAGAGCCGAACAAAGCCCAAACGGGGAGGAAAACGAGGTTTTCAAGAGCCGGGAGTAGAATGACATAGTTTTTATATATAATTAATACTAATTAAACTTATTTCTATGTTTGACCAAAATTAAAACTTTCATCTCCGATTGGCCTGAACTAGGCCTTATAAGAGCCAAATAGAGACCAAACGGGAGAAAACATGGTTTTCAAGGGCCGTGAATAGTATTACATAGTTTCTATGTATAATTACTATTAATTAATCTTGTTTATGGTGTTAATTGGGAAGTTTGACCAAAAGTCAAACTTTGAGCTCCGATTGACGTGAACTAGGCCTTATAATAGCCGATTAAGGCCAAACGGGGAGAAAATGAGGTTTTCAAGAGCCGAGAGTAGTAATACATTGTTTTTATGTATAATTACTATAAATTAAATTATTTTCTAGTCTTAATAGAGAAGTTTTACTAAAAGTCAAGTTTTCAGCCCCGATTGGCCTGAAGTAGGCCTTATAAGAGCCGAATAGGGACCAAACGGGTGGAAAAACATGATTTTAGCGACGAGGAATGGTATTACGTAGTTCTATGTATAATTTCTATTGATTAACCTTTTTTCTTGTGTTAATTGGGAAGTTTTACCAGAACTGAAACTTTTAGCCCCTATTGGCCCGAAAAAGGGCCTTATAAGAGCCTAATAGGGTCCAAACGGGGAGAAAATACAGTTTTCAAAAGTCAGGAGTAGTAATATATAGTTTTTATGTATAATTACTACTAATTATACTAGTTTTTAGTCTTAATTGAGAATTTTTTATCAAAAGTGAAACTTTCAGTCCCGATTGGTCTGAACAAGACCTTATAATGGCCGATTAAGGCCCAAACGGAGAGAAAACGAGGTTTCAAGAGCCGAGAGTAATAATACATAGTTTTCATGTATAATTACTACTAATTAAACTAGTTCTAATCTTAATTGAGAAGTTTTACTAAGAGTCAAACTTTCAGCCCCGATTAGCCTGAACTAGACCTTATATGAGCCGAATAGGGCCCAAACGGGAGAAAACATGGTTTTCAAGGGCTGAGAGTGGTATTGTATAGTTTCTATATACAATTATTACTAATTAACCTTGTTTCTAATATTAAATTGGAAAATTTGACAAAAGTCAAACTGTCAGCCCTGATTAACCTGAACTAGTCCTTATAAGGGACTAATAACGTCCAATCGGGGAGAAAATATAGTTTTCAAAAGCCGAAGTAGTAATACATAATTTTTATGTATAATTAGTACTAATTAAACTAGTTTCTAGTCTAAATTGAGAAGTTTGACTAAAAAGTCAAACTTTCAGCCCCGATTGGCCTGAACTGCGCCTCATAAGAGCCGAATAGGGACCAAACGGGAGGAAAATATGTTTTCAAAGGCCCTGAATAGTGTTACATTATTTTATGTACAATTATAATAATTAACCTTGTTTCTAGTGTTAATGAGAAAGTTTGACTAAAAGTCAAACTTCAGTCCCGATTGGCCTAAACTAGGCATTATAATAGCCGATTAGGGCCCAAACAGGGAGAAAATGAGGTTTTCAAGAGTCATTAGCAGTAGCACACAGTTTTTCTGTATAATTAATACGATTTAAACTAGTTTCTAATCTTAATTGGAAAATTTTACCAAAAATTAAACTTTCAGCCTCGATTGGCCTAAACTACACCTTATAAGAGTCGAATAGTGACTAAACGGGAGGAAAATATGGTTTTCAAGGGCCGTAAAAGGTATTACATAGTGCTATGTAAATTACTACTGGATAACCTTATTTCTAGTGTTAATTGAGAAGTTTGACTAAAATTGAAACTTTCAGCTCCTATTGGCCTGAATTAGGCCTTATAAGAGCCTAATGGGTCCAATCAGAGAGAAAATACAATTTTAAAAAGTCAGGAGTTGTATTATATAGTTTTTATGTATAATTATTACTAAATAAACTTATTTCTAGTATTAATTGAAAAGTTTGGCTAAAAGTCAAACTTTCAGCCCTTATAGGCCTGAACTAGGCCTTATAGAGCCGAATATGACACAAACCGAAAGAAAACATGATTTTCAAGAGCTTAGAGTGGTATTACATAGTTTCTATGTACAATTACTACTAATTTTTTTATTTCTAGCGTTAATTGGGATTACTGACCTAAAAGTCAAACTTGCATCTCAGATTGGCCTAGGCCGCTAAATAAGAGCCGAATGAGGTCCAAACAGGGAGAAATGAGTTTTCAAGTGTCGAGAGTAGTATTACATAGTTTTTATGTGTAATTACTACTAATTAAACCTTTTTCTAGTCTTAATTGGGAAGTTTTATCAAAAGTTAAACTTTCAGCCCCGATTGGCATGAACTAGGTCTTATGAGAGCCATATAGGGCCCAAACGGGAGAAACCATGATTTTCAGGATTCGGGAGTAGTTCACATAGTTTCTATGTATAAACTATAACTAATTAATTTGTTTCTATTCTTAATTTGTAAGTTTGATCAAAAGTGAAATTGTTTTAAGTTTTACTATAACTATAACTAAGGCGGTATCCCATTAGGGCCCTATACTACTAATTAAAATTGTTTTAAGTTTTAATTAGGAAGTTTGATCAAAAGTCGAACATTAAGCCCTTATTGGCCTTAACTAGGCCTTATTAGAGCTGAATAGGGCCAAAACAGGGAGAAAACGAGGTTTTTAAGAGCCGAGAGTAGTATTACAAAGTTTTTGTATATAACTACTATAAGTTAAACTTTTTTTAGAATAATTTGTAAGTTTGATCAAAGTGAAACTTTCAGCCCTGATTGGCCATATAAGAATTGAAAAGGGACTAAACGGGAAGAAAACATGGTTTTAAAGGGCCATGAATGGTATTACATAGTTTTTATGTACAATTACTACTAATTAACTTTGTTTTCAGTGTTAATTGGGAAATTTAATCAAGAGTTAAACTTTGAGGCCCGATTGGCCAGAACTAGGTCTTATAAGAGCCGAATCGGGACCAAAAGGGAGGAAAATATAGTTTTCAAGGGCTGTGAATGGTATTACATAGTTTATATGTACAATTACGACTAATTAACCTTATTTCTAGTGTTATTGAGAAGTTTGACTAAAAGTCAAACTTTCAGCCCAGTTTGGTCTGGACTAGACCTTATAACGTAAGAGCGGAATAAGGTACAAACGGGAAAAATAAGGTTTCCAAGAGCAAGGAGAAGTAATACATAATTTTATGTATACCACTAATTAAACTTGTTTCTCATCTTAATTGGAAAGTTTTACCAAAAGTCAAACTTTCAGCCCAGATTGGTCTGAACTAGGCTTTATAAGAGCCGAATAGGGACCAAACGGGAGGAAAACATGGTCTTCTAGGGCCATGAATGGTATTACATAGTTTCTATGTATAATTACTACTAATTAACTTTGTTTCTAGCGTTAATTGGAAAGTTTGACCAAGAGTCAAACTTTCAGTCCCGATTGGCCTGAATTAGGACTTATAAGAGCCGATAAGGGCCCAAACGAGAAGAAAATGAGGTTTTCAAAAGCCGAGAGTAGTATGACATAGTTTTTATATATACTACTAATTAAACTTGTTTTGGTTTTAATTTTAAAGTTTGAAAAAGGTCAAACCTTCAGTTCTTATTAGCCTAAACTAGGCCTCATTAGAGACGAATAGGACCCAAACGGGAGAAAAACAAGGTTTTCAAGTGCTTAGAGTTGTATTACATAGTTTTTATATACAAATATGTACTATTAACCTTATTTCTAGTGTTAATTGGAAAGTTTAAAATAGTCAAACTTTCAGCCCTTATTAGTCTGAACTAGGCCTTATAAGAGCCGAATAAAGTACAAACAGAGAGAAAACGAGGTTTTCAAGAAATGGGAGTAGAATAACATAGTTTATATGTATAATTACTACTAATTAAACTTATTTCTAAGTTTGACCAAAAGTCAAACTTTCATCCCCGATTAGCCTAAACTAGGCCTTATAGAGCCTAATAGGGACCAAACGGGAGAAAAACATGTTTTCAAGGGCCGTGAATAGTATTACATAGTTCTATATACAATTACTACTAATTAACCTTGTTTATAATGTTAATTGAGAAGTTTGACCAAAAGTCAAACTTTCAGCCCCGACTGGCGTGAACTAAGCTTATAATAGCTGATTAGAGCCCAAAAGGGGAGAAAACGAGGTCTTCAAGAGCTGAGAGTAGTAATACATAATTTTTATGTATAATTACTATAAATTAAACTATTTATAGTCTTAATTGAGAAGTTTTACTAAAAGTCAAGTTTTCAGCCCCGATTGGCCTGAAGTAGGCCTTATAAGAGCCAAATAGGGACAAAACGGGAGGAAAACATGATTTTCAAGGGCCGAGAATGGTATTACGTAGTTCTATGTACAATTTCTATTGATTAAGCTTTTTTCTAGTGTTAATTGGGAAGTTTGACCAGAACTGAAACTTTTAGCCCTAATTGGCCCGAAAAGGGCTTATAAGAGCCTAATAGGGTCCAAAACGGGAGAAAATATGGTTTTCATGTGCTGAGAGTGGTATTATATAGTTTATATGTACAATTAGTAGTAATAACCTTATTTTTAGTGTTAATTGGAAAGTTTGACCAAAAGTCAAACTTTCAGCCCATATCAGCCTGAACTAGGCCTTATAAGAGCCGAACAAAGCCCAAACAGGGAGAAAACGAGGTTTTCAAGAGCCGGGAGTAGAATGACATAGTTTTTATGTATAAATACTACTAATTAAACTTATTTCTATGTTTAACCAAAAGTAAAACTTTCATCTCCGATTGGCCTGAACTAGGCCTTATAAGTGCCAAATAGAGACCAAACGGGAGGAAAAAATGGTTTTCAAGGGACGTGAATTATATTACATAGTTTCTATGTATAATTAATACTAATTAATCTTGTTTATTGTGTTAATTGAAAGTTTGATCAAAAGTCAAACTTTGAGCCCGATTGGCGTGAACTAGGCCTTATAATAGCCGATTAAGGCCCAAACGGGGAGAAAACGAGGTTTTCAAGAGTCGAGAGTAGTAATACATAGTTTCTATGTATAATTACTACAAATTAAACTAGTTTCAAGTCTTAATTGAGAAGTTTTACTAAAAGTCAAGTTTTCAGCCACGATTGGCCTGAAGTAGGCCTTATAAGAGCCGAATAGGGACCAAACGGGAGGAAAACACGATTTTCAAGGGTCGAGAATGGTATTACATAGTTCTATGTATAATTTCTATTGATTAACTTTTTTCTGTGTTAATTGGGAAGTTTGACCAGAACTGAAACTTTTAGCCCCTATTTGCCCGAAAAGGGCCTTATAGGAGCCTAATAGGGCCCAAACGGGGAGAAAATACAGTTTTCAAAAGTCAGGAGTAGTAATATATAGTTTTTATGTATAATTACTACTAATTATACTAGTTTCTAGTCTTAATTAAGAAGTTTTACCAAAAGTGAAACTTTCAGTCCCGATTGGTCTGAACAAGACCTTATAATCCGATTAAGGCCCAAACGGAGAGAAAACAAGGTTTCAAGAGCCGAGAGTAATAATGCATAGTTTTCACATATAATTACTACTAATTAAACTAGTTTCTAGTCTTAATTGAGAAGTTTTACCAAGAGTCAAACTTTCAGCCCCGATTAGCCTGAACTAGACCTTATATGAGCCGAATAGGGCCCAAACGGGAGAAAACATGGTTTTCAAGGGCTGAGAGTGGTATTGTATAGTTTCTATATACAATTATTACTAATTAACCTTGTTTCTAATAATAAATTGGAAAATTTGAACAAAAGTCAAACTTTCAGCCCTGATTAACCTGAACTAGTCCTTATAAGAGCCTAATAACGTTCAATCGGGGAGAAAATATAGTTTTCAAAAGCTGAAAGTAGTAATACATAGTTTTTATGTATAATTACTATAATTAAACTAGTTTCTAGTCTTAATTGAGAAGTTTGACTTAAATGTCAAACTTTCCACCCCGATTGGCCTAACTGGGCCTCATAAGAGCCGAATAGGGACCAAACGGGAGGAAAACATGGTTTTCAAAGGCCCTAAATGGTGTTACATTATTTTTATGTACAATTACTAATAATTAGCCTTGTTTCTAGTATTAATGAGAAAGTTTGACTAAAAGTCAAACTTTCAGTCCCGATTGGCCTAAACTAGGCATTATAATAGCCGATTAGGGCCTAAACAATGAAAAAAATGAGGTTTTCAAGAGTCATTAGCAGTAGCACATAGTTTTTCTGTATAATTATTACTATTCAAACTAGTTTCTAATCTTAATTGGAAAGTTTTACCAAAAATCAAACTTTCAGCCTCGATTGGCCTAAACTACACCTTATAAGAGTCGAATAGTGACTAAACGGGAGGAAAATATGGTTTTCAAGGGCCGTAAAAGGTATCACATAGTGCTATGTACAATTACTACTGAATAACCTTATTTCTAGTGTTAATTGAGAAGTTTGACTAAAATTGAAACTTTCAGCTCCTATTGGCCTGATTTTGGCCTTATAAGAGCCTAATGGGTCCAATCAGAGAGAAAATACAGTTTTCAAAAGTCAGGAGTTGTATTATATAGTTTTTATGTATAATTATTACTAAATAAACTTATTTCTTGTCTTAATTGGAAAGTTTGACCAAAAGTCAAACTTTCAGCCCTTATTGGCCTGAACTAGGCCTTATAGATCCAAATATGGCCCAAACCGGAAGAAAATATGATTCAAGAGCTTATAGTGGTATTACATAGTTTCTATGTATAATTACTACTAATTTATTTTATTTCTAGCGTTAATTGGGATTACTGACCTAAAGTCAAACTTGCATCTTCGAATGGCCTGGGCCGCCATATAAGAGCCGAACAAGACCCAAACAGGGAGAAATGAGGTTTTCAAGAGTCGGATGTAGTATTACATAGTTTTTATGTGTAATTACTACTGATTAAACTTATTTCTAGTCTTAATTGGGAAGTTTTACCAAAAGTTAAACTTTCAGCCCCGATTGGCCTGAACCAGGTCTTATAAGAGCCATATAGGGCCCAAACGGGGAGAAACCATGGTTTGCAGGATTCGGGAGTAGTTCACATAGTTTCTATGTATAAACTGTAACTAATTAATTTGTTTCTATTTATTATTTGTAAGTTTGACCAAAATTCAAACTTTCAGCCCCGATTAGCCAGAACTAGGCCTTATAAGAGCCAAATAGGGGCCAAACTAGAGGAAAACATTATTTTCAAGAGCTAAGAGTGATATTACTTAGTTTCCATGTACAATTACTGCGAATTAACCTTGTTTCTAGTGTTAATTGGGAAGTTTGACCAAAATTAAACTTTATGCTCTTGATAACATAAACTAGGCCTTATAAGAGCCGAATAGGACCCAAACAGGTGAAAAAGCGATTTCCCATTAGGGCCCTATACTACTAATTAAAATTGATTTAAGTTTTAATTAGGAAGTTTGGCCAAAAGTCGAACATTAAGCCCTTATTGGCCTGAACTAGGCCTTATTAGAGCTGAATAGGGCCAAAACAGGGAGAAAACGAGTTTTTTAAGAGCCGAGAGTAGTATTACAATGTTTTTATAAATAACCACTATAAGTTAAACTTTTTTTTATTCTTAATTTGTAAGTTTGATCAAAAGTGAAACTTTCAGCCCTGATTGGCCTTATAAGAATCGAAAAGGGACTAAACGGGAAGAAAACATGGTTTTCAAAGGCCGTTAATAATATTATATAGTTTTTATGTACAATTACTACTAATTAATTAACCTTGTTTTCAGTGTTAATTGGGAAGTTTGATCAAGATCAAACTTTCAGCCCCGATTGGTAGGTCTTATAAGAGCCAAATAGGGACCAAAAGGGAGGAAAACATAGTTTTCAAGGGCTGTGAATGGTATTACATAATTTATATGTACAATTACGACTAATTAACCTTATTTCTAGTGTTGTTGAGAAGTTTGACTCAAAGTCAAACTTTCAGCCCTATTGGTCTGGAGTAAACCTTATAATAATAAGAGTCGAATAAGGTACAAACGGGGAAAACAAGGTTACCAAGAGCAAGGAGAAGTAATACATAATTTTACGTATAATTACTACTAAATAAACTTGTTTCTCGTCTTAATTGGGAAGTTTTACCAAAAGTCAAACTTTCAGCCCCGATTGGTCTGAACTAGGCTTTATAAGAGCCGAATAGGGACCAAACGGGAGGAAAACATGGTTTTCTAGGGCCATGAATGGTATTACATAGTTTCTATGTACAATTACTACTAATTAACTTTGTTTCTAGTGTTAATTGAAAAGTTTGACCAAGAGTTAAACTTTCAGCCCCGATTGGCCTGAGTAAGCCTTATAAGAGCCGATTAGGGCCCAAACGGGGAGAAAAAGAGATTTTCAAGAACCGAGAGTAGTATGACAAAGTTTTTATATATAATTACTACTAATTAAACTTGTTTTTAGTCTTAATTATAAAGTTTAGCTAAAAGTCAAACCTTCAGTCTTATTAGCCTGAATTGGGCCTTATTAGAGCCGAATAGGACCAAAACGGGAGAAATAAGGTTTTCAAGTGCTGAGAGTGGTATTACATAGTTTTTATGTACAATTAGTACTAATTAACCTTATTCTAGTGTTAATTAGAAAGTTTGACTAATAGTCAAACTTTCAGCCCTTATTAGTCTGAACTAGGCCTTATAAGAGCCGAATAAAGCACAAACAGGGAGAAAACGAGGTTTTCAAGAGATGGGAGTAGAATAACAAAGTTTTTATGTATAATTATTACTAATTAAACTTATTTCTAAGTTTGACCAAAAGTCAAACTTTCATCCCGATTAGCCTGAACTAGGCCTTATAGAGCCGAATAGGGACCAAACGGGAGAAAAACATGGTTTTCAAGGGCCGTGAATAGTATTACATAGTTTCTATATACAATTACTACTAATTAACCTTGTTTATAGGTTTGACCAAAAGTCAAACTTTCAGCCCCGATTGGCGTGAACTAAGCCATATAATATCTGATTAGAGCCCAAAAGGGGAGAAAAGGAGGTTTTCAAGAGCTGAGAGTAGTAATACATAATTTTTATGTATAATTACTACAAATTAAACTATTTTCTAGTCTTAATTGAGAAGTTTTACTAAAAGTCAAGTTTTTAAAACCCGATTAGCCTGAAGTAGGCCTTATAAGAGCCGAATAGGGACCAAACGGGAGGAAAACATGATTTTCAAGGGCCGAGAATGGTATTACATAGTTCTATATACAATTTCTATTGATTAAGCTTTTTTCTAGTGTTAATTGGGAAGTTTGACCAGAACTGAAACTTTTAGCCCCTATTGGCCCGAAAAGGGCCTTATAAGAGCCTTATAAGAGCCAATAGGGTCCGAAACGGGAGAAAATAAGGTTTTCAAGTGCTGAGAGTGGTATTACATAGTTTTATATACAATTAGTACTAATTAACCTTATTTCTAGTGTTAATTGAAATGTTTGACCAAAAGTCAAACTTTAGTCCATATCATCTGAACTAGGCCTTATAAGAGCCGAACAAAGCCCAAACAGGGAGAAAACGAGGTTTTCAAGAGCCGAGAGTATTAATACATAGTTTTTATGTATAATTACTATAAAGTAAATTAGTTTCTAGTCTTAATTGAGAAAGTTTTACTAAAAGTCAAGTTTTCAGCCCCGATGGCCTGAAGTAAGCCTTATAAGAGCCGAATAATAGGGACCAAACGGGAGGAAAACATGATTTTCAAGGGCCGAGAATGGTATTACGTAGTTTCTAGTTCTATATAATTCTATTGATTAAGCTTTTTCTTGGGTTAATTGGAAAGTTTGACCAGAACTGAAACTTTTAGCCCCGATTGGCCGAAAAGGGCCTTATAAGAATGCCTAATAGGGTCCGAAAAGGGAGAAAATAAGGTTTCATGTGCTGAGAGTGGTATTACATAGTTTTATGTACAATTAGTACTAATTAACCTTATTTCTAGTGTTAATTGGAAAGTTTGACCAAAAGTCAAACTTTTAGTCTATATCAGCCTAAACTAGGCCTTATAAGAGCCGACCAAAGCCCAAACAGGGAGAAAACGAGGCTTTCAAGAGCCGGGAGTAGAATGACATAGTTTTTATGTATAATTAATACTAATAAAACTTATTTCTATATTTGACCAAATTAAAACTTTTATCTCCGATTGGCCTGAACTATGCCTTATAAGAGCCAAATAGAGACCAACAGGAGGAAAACATGGTTTTCAAGGGCCGTGAATAGTATTACATAGTTTCTATGTATAATTACTATTAATTAATCTTGTTATGTGTTAATTGGGAAGTTTGACCAAAAGTCAAACTTTGAGCTCCGATTGACGTGAACTAGGCCTTATAATAGCCGATTAAGGCCCAAACGGGGAGAAAACGAGGTTTTCAAGAGCCGAGAGTAGTAATACATAGTTTTTATGTATAATTACTATAAATTAATTATTTTCTAGTCTTAATAAAGAAGTTTTACTAAAAGTCAAGTTTTCAGCCCCGATTGGCCCGAAGTAGGCCTTATAAGAGCCGAATAGGGACCAAACGGGTGGAAAACATGATTTCAGGGCCGAGAATGGTATTACGTAGTTCTATGTACAATTCTATTGATTAACCTTTTTCTTGTGTTAATTGGGAAGTTTTACTAGAACTGAAACTTTTAGCCCCTATTGGCCCGAAAAGGGTCTTATAAGAGCCTAATAGGGTCCAAACGGGGAGAAAATACAGTTTTCAAAAGTCAGGAGTAGTAATATATAGTTTTTATGTATAATTACTACTAATTATACTAGTTTTTAGTCTTAATTGAGAAGTTTTATCAAAAGTGAAACTTTCAGTCCCGATTGGTCTGAACAAGACCTTATAATGGCCGATTAAGGCCCAAACGGAGAGAAAATGAGGTTCAAGAGCCGAGAGTAATAATACATAGTTTTCATGTATAATTACTACTAATTAAACTAGTTTCTAGTCTTAATTGAGAAGTTTACCAAGAGTCAAACTTTTCAGCCCCGATTAGCCTGAACTAGACCTTATATGAGCCGAATAGGGCCCAAACGGGAGAAAACATGGTTTTCAAAGCTGAGAGTGGTATTGTATAGTTCTATATACAATTATTACTAATTAACCTTGTTTCTAATATTAAATTGGAAAATTGAACAAAAGTCAAACTGTCAGCCCTGATTAACCTGAACTAGTCCTTATAAGAGCCTAATAACGTCCAATCGGGGAGAAAATATAGTTTTCAGAAGCCGTAAGTAGTAATACATAGTTTTTATGTATAATTAGTACTAATTAAACTAGTTTATAGTCTAAATTGAGAAGTTTGACTTAAATGTCAAAACTTTCCGCCCCGATTGGTTTAACTGGGCCTCATCAGAGCCGAATAGGGACCAAACGGGAGGAAAACATGGTTTTCAAAGGCCCTGAATGGTGTTACATTATTTTATGTACAATTATTAATAATTAGCCTTGTTTCTAGTGTTAATGAGAAATTTTGACCAAAAGTCAAACTTTTAGTCCCGATTGGCCTAAATTAGGCATTATAATAGCCGATTATGGCCCCAAACAGGGAGAAAATGAGGTTTTCAAGAGTCATTAGCAGTAGCACACAGTTTTTCTGTATAATTAATACGATTTAAACTAGTTTCTAATCTTAATTGGAAAGTTTTACCAAAAATCAAACTTTCAGCCTCGATTGGCCTAAACTACACCTTATAAGAGTCGAATAGTGACTAAATGGGAGGAAAATATGGTTTTAAAGGGCCGTAAAAGGTATTACATAGTGCTATGTATAATTACTACTGGAAACCTTATTTATAGTATAATTGAGAAGTTTGACTAAAATTGAAACTTTCAGCTCCTATTGGCCTGAATTAGCCTTATAAGAGCCTAATGGGTCCAATCAGAGAGAAAATATAGTTTTCAAAAGTCAGGAGTTGTATTATATGTTTTTATGTATAATTATTACTAAAAAAACTTATTTCTAGTATTTATTGAAAGTTGACTAAAAGTCAAACTTTCAGCCCTTATAGGCCTGAACTAGGCCTTATAGAGCCGAATATGAACAAACCGGAAGAAAAACATGATTTTCAAGAGCTTAGAGTGTATTACATAGTTTCTATGTACAATTACTACTAATTTATTTTATTTCTAGCGTTAATTGGGATTACTGACCTAAAGTCAAACTTGCATCTCAGATTGGCCTAGGCGCTAATAAGAGCCGAATGAGGTTCCAAACAGGGAGAAATGAGGTTTTCAAGTGTCGAGAGTAGTATTACATAGTTTTTATGTGTAATTAATACTAATTACCTTTTTCTAGTCTTAATGGGAAGTTTTATCAAAAGTTAAACTTTCAGCCCCGATTGGCCTGAACCAGGTCTTATGAGAGCCATATAGGGCCCAAACGGGGAGAAACCATGGTTTTCAGGATTCGGAAGTAGTCACATAGTTCTATGTATAAACTATAACTAATTAATTGTTTCTATTCTTAATTGCAAGTTTGATCAAAAGTGAAATTGTTTTAAGTTTTACGATAACTATAACTAAGGCGGTATCCCATTAGGGCCCCTATACTACTAATTAAAATTTTTAAGTTTTAATTAGGAAGTTTGATCAAAAGTCGAACATTAAGCCTTATGGGCTAACTAGGCCTTATTAGAGCTGAATAGGGCCAAAACAGGGAGGAAAACGAGGTTTTTAAGAGCGAGAAGTAGTATTACAAAGTTTTTGTATATAACTACTATAAGTTAAAACTTTTTTTATTCTTAATTTGTAAGTTTGATCAAAAGTGAAACTTTCAGCCCTGATTGGCCTTATAAGAATCGAAAAGGGACTAAACGGGAAGAAAACATGGTTTTAAAGGGCCAGAAGGTATTACATAGTTTTTATGTACAATTACTATTAATTAACCTTGTTTTCAGTGTAATGGGAAATTTGATCAAGAGTTAAAACTTTCAGGCCCGATTGGCCAGAACTAGGTCTTATAAGAGCCGAATTGGGACCAAAAGGGAGGAGAAAAATAGTTTTCAAGGCTGTGAATGTTATTACATAGTTATATGTACAATACGACTAATTAACCTTATTTCTAGTGTTATTGAGAAGTTTGACTAAAATTCAAACTTTCAGCCCAGTTTGGTCTGGACTAGACCTTATAACATAAGAGCAGAATAAGGTACAAACGGGAAAACAAGGTTTCCAAGAGCAAGAGAGTAATACATAATTTTATGTATAGTTACCACTAAATAAACTTGTTTCTCATCTTAATGGGAAGTTTTACCAAAAGTCAAACTTTCAGCTCGATTTGTTGAACTAAGCTTTATAAGAGCCGAATAGGGACCAAACGGGAGGAAAACATGGTCTTCTAGGGCCATGAATGGTATTACATAGTTTCTATGTATAATTACTACTAATAACTTGTTTCTAGCGTTAATTGGAAAAGTTTGACCAAGAGTCAAACTTTCAGTCCCGATTGGCCTGAATTAGGACTTATAAGAGCCGATAAGGGCCCAAACGGGAAGAAAATGAGGTTTTCAAGAGCCGAAGAGTAGTATGACATAGTTTTTATATATAATTACTACTAATTAAACTGTTTTTGGTCTTAATTTTAAAGTTTGACAAAAGTCAAACCTTCACTTCTTATTAGCCTAAACTAGGCCTCATTAGAGACGAATAGGACCCTAACGGAGAGAAAACAAGTTTTCAAGTGCTTAGAGTGGTATTACATAGTTTTTATATACAAATAGTACTATTAACTTATTCTAGTGTTAATTGGAAAGTTTGACCAATAGTCAAACTTTCAGCCCTTATTAGTCTGAACTAGGCCTTATAAGAGCCGAATAAAGCACAAACAGAGAGAAAACGAGGTTTTCAAGAGATGGGACTAGAATAACATAGTTTATATGTATAATTTCTACTAATTAAACTTATTTCTAAGTTTGACCAAAAGTCAAACTTTCATCCCCGATTAGCCTAAACTAGGCCTTATAGAGCCTAATAGGGACCAAACGGGAGAAAAACATGGTTTTCAAGGGCCGTGAATAGTATTACATAGTTCTATATACAATTCTACTAATTAGCCTTGTTTATAGTGTTAATTGAGAAGTTGACCAAAAGTCAAACTTTCAGCCCCGATTGGCGTGAACTAAGCCTTATAATAGCTGATTAGAGCCCAAAAGGGGAGAAAACGAGGTCTTCAAGAGCTGAGAGTAGTAATACATAATTTTTATGTATAATTACTATAAATTAAAATATTTCTAGTCTTAATTGAGAAGTTTTACTAAAAGTCAAGTTTTCAGCCCCGATTTGCCTGAAGTAGGCCTTATAAGAGCCGAATAGGGACAAAACGGGAGGAAAACATGATTTTCAAGGGCCGAGAATGGTATTACGTAGTTCTATGTACAATTTCTATTGATTAAGCTTTTTTCTAGTGTTAATTGGGAAGTTTGACCAGAACTGAAACTTTTAGCCCCTATTGGCCCGAAAAGGGCCTTATAAGAGCCTAATAGGGTCCGAAACGGGAGAAAATATGGTTTTCATGTGCTGAGAGTGGTATTACATAGTTTCTATGTACAATTAGTACTAATTAACCTTATTTTTAGTGTTAATTGGAAAGTTTGACTAAAAGTCAAACTTTCAGCCCATATCAGCCTGAACTAGGCCTTATAAGAGCCGAACAAAGCCCAAACAGGGAGAAAATGAGGTTTTCAAGAGCCAGGAGTAGAATGACATAGTTTTTATGTATAATTACTACTAATTAATTTATTTCTATGTTTGATCAAAAGTAAAACTTTCATTTCCGATTGGCCTGAACTAGGCCTTATAAGTGCCAAATAGAGACCAAACGGGAGGAAAAAATGGTTTTCAAGGGCCGTGAATAGTATTACATAGTTTCTATGTATAATTATACTAATTAATCTTGTTTAATTGTTAATTGGGAAGTTGATCAAAAGTCAAACTTTGAGCCCCGATTGGCGTGAACTAGGCCTTATAATAGCGATTAAGGCCCAAACAGGGAGAAAACGAGGTTTTCAAGAGTCGAGAGTAGTAATACATAGTTTTATGTATAATTACTACAATTTAAACTAGTTTCAAGTCTTAATTGAGAAGTTTACTAAAAGTCAAGTTTTCAGCCACAATTGCTGAAGTAGGCCTTATAAGAGCCGAATAGGGACCCAAACGGGAGGAAAACACGATTTTCAAGGGTCGAGAATGGTATTACGTAGTTCTATGTTTAATTTCTATGATTAACTTTTCTTGTGTTAATTGGGAAGTTTGACCAGAACTGAAACTTTTAGTCCCTATTTGCCCGAAAAAGGGCCTTATAGGAGCCTAATAGGGTCCAAACGGGGAGAAATTACAGTTTTCAAAGTCAGGAGTAGTAAATATAGTTTTTATGTATAATTACTACAATTATACTAGTTTCTAGTCTTAATTAAGAAGTTTTTACCAAAAGTGAAACTTTCAGTCCCGATTGGTCTGAACAAGACCTTATAATGGCCAATTAAGGCCCAAACGGAGAGAAAACGAGGTTTCAAGAGCAGAGAGTAATAATATAGTTTTCACGTATAATTACTACTAATTAAACTAGTTTCTAGTCTTAATGAGAAGTTTTACCAAGAGTCAAACTTTCAGCCCCGATTAGCCTGAAATAGACCCTTATGAGCCGAATAGGGCCCAAACGGGGGAGAGAAAACATGGTTTTCAAGGGCTGAGAGTGGTATTGTATAGTTTCTATATACAATTTTACTAATTACCTTGTTTCTAATATTAAATTGGAAATTTGAATAAAAGTCAAACTTTCAGCCCTGATTAACCTGAACTAGTCCTTATAAGAGCCTAATAACGTTCAATCGGGGAAGAAAATATAGTTTCAAAAGCCGAAAGTAGTAATACATAGTTTTATGTATAATTACTATAATTAAACTAGTTTCTAGTCTTAATGAGAAGTTTGACTTAAATGTCAAAACTTTCCGCCCGATTGGCCTAACTGGGCCTCATAAGAGCCGAATAGGGACCAAACGGGAGGAAAACATGGTTTTCAAAGGCCCTGAATGGTGTACATTATTTTTATGTACAATTACTAATAATAGCCTTGTTTCTAGTGTTAATGAGAAAGTTTGACTAAAAGTCAAACTTCAGTCCGATTGGCCTAAACTAGGCATTATAATAACCGATTAGGGCCTAAAGAGGGAGAAAATGAGGTTTTCAAGAGTCATTAGCAGTAGCACATAGTTTTTCTGTATAATTATTACTATTCAAACTAGTTTTAATCTTAATTGAAAGTTTTACCTAAAAATAAACTTTCAGTCTCGAATGGCCTAAACTACACCTTATAAGAGTCGAATAGTGACTAAACGGGAGGAAAATATGGTTTCAAGGGGCCGTAAAAGGTATACATAGTGCTATGTATAATTACTACTAAATAACCTTATTTTAGTGTTAATTGAGAAGTTTAACTAAAATTGAAACTTTCAGCTCCTATGGCCTGATTTAGCCTTATAAGAGCCTAATGGGTCCAATCAGAGAGAAAATAAAGTTTTCAAAAGTCAGGAGTTGTATTATATAGTTTTTATATATAATTATTACTAAATAAACTTATTTCTAGTCACAAAAAGTCAACTTTCAGCCCTTATTGGCCTGAACTAGGCCTTATAGATCGAATAGGCCCAAACCGGAAGGAAATATGATTTTCAAGAGCTTATAGTGGTATTACATAGTTTCTATGTATAATTACTACTAATTTATTTTTTTCTAGCGTTAATTGGGATTACTGACCTAAAGTCAAACTTGCATCTCCGAATGGCCTGGGCCGCCATATAAGAGCCGAACAAGACCCAAACAGGGAGAAATGAGGTTTTCAAGAGTCGGATGTAGTATTACATAGTTTTATGTGTAATTACTACTGATTAAACTTATTTCTAGTCTTAATTGGGAAGTTTTACCAAAAGTTAAACTTTCAGCCCCGATTGGCCTGAACCAGGTCTTAGAAGAGCCATATAGGGCCCAAACGGGGAGAAACCATGGTTTGCAGTATTCGGGAGTAGTTCACATAGTTTCTATGTATAAACTGTAACTAATTAATTTGTTTCTATTTATTATTTGTAAGTTTGACCAAAATTCAAACTTTCAGCCCCGATTAGCCAGAACTAGGCCTTATAAGAGCCAAATAGGGCCAAACTAGAGGAAAACATTATTTTCAAGAGCTAAGAGTGATATTACTTAGTTTCCATGTACAATTACTGCGAATTAACCTTGTTTCTAGTGTTAATTGGGAAGTTTGACCAAAAATTAAACTTTAAGCTCTTGATAACATAAACTAGGCCTTATAAGAGCCGAATAGGACCCAAACAGGTGAAAAAGCGATTTCCCATTAGGGCCCTATACTACTAATTAAAATTGATTTAAGTTTTAATTAGAAAGTTTGGCCAAAAGTCGAACATTAAGCCCTTATTGGCTGAACTAGGCCTTATTAGAGCTGAATAGGGCCAAAACAGGGTGAAAACGAGTTTTTTAAGAGCCGAGAGTAGTATTACAAAGTTTTTATAAATAACCACTATAAGTTAAACTTTTTTTTATTCTTAAGTTGTAAGTTTGATCAAAAGTGAAACTTTCAGCCCTGATTGGCCTTATAAGAATCGAAAAGGGACTAAACGGGAAGAAAACATGGTTTTCAAAGGCCGTGAATAATATTATATAGTTTTTATGTACAATTACTACTAACTAATTAACCTTGTTTTCAGTGTTAATTGGGAAGTTTGATCAAGATCAAACTTTCAGCCCCGATTGGTAGGTCTTATAAGAGCCAAATAGGGACCAAAAGGGAGGAAAACATAGTTTTCAAGGGCTGTGAATGGTATTACATAATTTATATGTACAATTACGACTAATTAACCTTATTTCTAGTGTTGTTGAGAAGTTTGACTCAAAGTCAAACTTTCAGCCCTATTTGGTCTGGACTAGACCTTATAATAATAAGAGCCGAATAAGGTACAAACGGGGAAAACAAGGTTACCAAGAGCAAGGAGAAGTAATACATAATTTTACGTATAATTACTACTAAATAAACTTGTTTCTCGTCTTAATTGGGAAGTTTTACCAAAAGTCAAACTTTCAGCCCCGATTGGTCTGAACTAGGCTTTATAAGAGCCGAATAGGGACCAAACGGGAGGAAAACATGGTTTTCTAGGGCCATGAATGGTATTACATAGTTTCTATGTACAATTACTACTAATTAACTTTGTTTCTAGTGTTAATTGAAAAGTTTGACCAAGAGTTAAACTTTCAGCCCCGATTGGCCTGAGTAAGCCTTATAAGAGCCGATTAGGCCCAAACGGGGAGAAAACGAGATTTTCAAAAACCGAGAGTAGTATGACAAAGTTTTTATATATAATTACCACTAATTAAACTTGTTTTTAGTCTTAATTATAAAGTTTAGCTAAAAGTCAAACCTTCAGTCTTATTAGCCTGAATTAGGCCTTATTAGAGCCGAATAGGACCAAAACGGGAGAAAATAAGGTTTTCAAGTGCTGAGAGTGGTATTACATAGTTTTTATGTACAATTAGTACTAATTAACCTTATTTCTAGTGTTAATTAGAAAGTTTGACCAATAGTCAAACTTTCAGCCCTTATTAGTCTGAACTAGGCCTTATAAGAGCCGAATAAAGCACAAACAGGGAGAAAACGAGGTTTTCAAGAGATGGGAGTAGAATAACAAAGTTTTTATGTATAATTATTACTAATTAAACTTATTTCTAAGTTTGACCAAAAGTCAAACTTTCATCCCCGATTAGCCTGAACTAGGCCTTATAGAGCCGAATAGGGACCAAACGGGAGAAAAACATGGTTTTCAAGGGCCGTGAATAGTATTACATAGTTTCTATATACAATTACTACTAATTAACCTTGTTTATAGGTTTGACCAAAAGTCAAACATTCAGCCCCGATTAGCGTGAACTAAGCCATATAATATCTGATTAGAGCCCAAAAAGGGAGAAAAGGAGGTTTTCAAGAGCTGAGAGTAGTAATACATAAATTTTATGTATAATTACTACAAATTAAACTATTTTCTAGTCTTAATTGAGAAGTTTTACTAAAAGTCAAGTTTTCAGCCCCGATTAGCCTGAAGTAGGCCTTATAAGAGCCGAATAGGGACCAAACGGGAGGAAAACATGATTTTCAAGGGCCGAGAATGGTATTACATAGTTCTATGTACAATTTCTACTGATTAAGCTTTTTTCTAGTGTTAATTGGGAAGTTTGACCAGAACTGAAACTTTTAGCCCCTGTTGGCCCGAAAAGGACCTTATAAGAGCCTGATAGGGTCCAAAACGGGAGAAAATAAGGTTTTTGTGCTGAGAGTGGTATTACATAGTTTTTATATACAATTAGTACTAATTAACCTTATTTCTAGTGTTAATGGAAAGTTTGACCAAAAGTCAAACTTTTAGCCCATATCATCTGAACTAGGCCTTATAAGAGCCGAACAAAGCCCAAACAGGGAGAAAACGAGGTTTTCAAGAGCCAGGAGTAGAATGACATAGTTTTTATGTATAATTAATACTAATTAAACTTATTTCTATGTTTGACCAAAAGTAAAACTTTCATCTCCGATTGGCCTGAATTAGGCCTTATAAGAGCCAAATAGAGACCAAACGGGAGGAAAACATGATTTTCAAGAGCCATGAATAGTATTACATAGTTTCTATGTATAATTACTACTAATTAATCTTGTTTATGATGTTAATTGGGAAGTTTGACCAAAAGTCAAACTTTGAGCCCCGATTGGCATGAACTAGGCCTTATAATAGCCGATTAAGGCCCAAACGGGGAGAAAACGAGATTTTCAAGAGCCGAGAGTACTAATACATAGTTTTTATGTATAATTACTACAAATTAAACTAGTTTCTAGTCTTAATTAAGAAGTTTTACTAAAAGTTAAGTTTTCAGCCCCGATTGGCCTGAAGTAGGCCTTATAAGAGCCGAATAGGGACTAAACGGGAGGGAAAACATGATTTTCAAGGGCCGAGAATGGTATTACTTAATTCTATAAATAATTTCTATTGATTTACCTTTTTTCTTGTGTTAATTGGGAAGTTTTACCAGAACTGAAACTTTTAGCCCCTATTGGCCCGAAAAGGCCCTTATAAGAGCCTAATAGGGTCCAAACGGGGAGAAAATACGTTTTAAAAGTCAGGAGTAGTAATATATAGTTTTTATGTATAATTACTACTAATTATAATAGTTTCTAGTCTTAATTGAGAAGTTTTACCAAAAGTGAAACTTTCAGTCCTAATTGGTCTGAACAAGACCTTTTAATGGCCGATTAAGGCCCAAACGGAGAGAAAACGCGGTTTCAAGAGCTGAGAGTAATAATACATAGTTTTCATGTATAATTACTACTAATTAAAATAGTTTCTAATCTTAATTGAGAATACCAAGAGTCAAACTTTCAACCCCGATTAGCCTGAACTAGACCTTATATGAGCCGAATAGGGCCCAAACGGGAGAAAACATGGTTTTCAAGGGTTGAGAGTGGTATTGTATAGTTTCTATATACAATTATTACTTAGTAACCTTGTTTCTAATATTAAATTGAAAAATTTGAACAAATGTCAAACTTTCAGCCCTGATTAACCTGAACTAGTCCTTATAAGAGCCTAATAACGTCCAATCGGGGAGAAAATACAGTTTTCAAAAGCTGAAAGTAGTAATACATAGTTTTTATGTATAATTACTACTAATTAAACTAGTTTCTAGTCTAATTGAGAAGTTTGACTTTAAAGTCAGACTTTCAGCCCCGATTGGCCTGAACTGGGCCTCATAAGAGCCGAATAGGGACCAAACAGAGGAAAACTTGGTTTTCAAAGGCCCTGAATGGTCTTACATTATTTTTATGTATAATTACTAATAATTAGCCTTGTTTCTAGTGTTAATGAGAAAGTTTGACCAAAAGTCAAACTTTCAGTTCCGATTGGCTTAAACTAGGCATTATAATAGCCGATTAGGGCCCAAACAGGGAGAAACTGAGGTTTTCAAGAGTCATTAGTTAGCACATAGTTTTTCTGTATAATTATTACTATTTAAACAAGTTTCTATTCTTAATTGAAAAGTTTTACCAAAAATCAAACTTTCAGCCTCGATTGGCCTAAACTACACCTTATAAGAGTCGAATAATGATTAAACGGGAGGAAAATATGGTTTTCAAGGGCCGTAAAAGGTATTACATAGTGCTATGTACAATTACTACTGAATAACCTTATTTCTAGTGTTAATTGAGAAGTTTAACTAAAATTGAAATTTTCAGCTCCTATGAATTAGACCTTATAAGAGCCTATTGGGTCCAATCAGAGAGAAAATACAGTTTTCAAAAGTCAGGAGTTGTATTATATTTTTTTATGTATAATTATTACTAAATAAACTTATTTCTAGTATTAATTAGAAAGTTTGACTAAAAGTCAAACTTTCAGCCCTTATAGGCCTGAACTAGGCCTTAATAGAGCCGAATATGACACAAACCGGAAGAAAACATGATTTTCAAGAGCTTAGAGTGGTATTACATAGTTTTTATGTACAATTACTACTAATTTATTTTATTTCTAGCGTTAATTGGGATTACTGACCTAAAGTCAAACTTGCATCTCAGATTGGCCTAGGCCGCTAAATAAGAGCCGAATGAGGTCCAAACAGGGAGAAATGAGGTTTTCAAGTGTCAAGAGTAATATTACATAGTTTTTATGTGTAATTACTACTAATTAAACCTTTTTTAGTCTTAATTGGGAAGTTTTACCAAAAGTTAAGCTTTCAGCCCCGATTGGCCTGAAGCAGGTCTTATAAGAGCCATATAGGGCCCAAACGGGGAGAAACCATGGTTTTCAGGATTCGGGAGTTGTTCACATAGTTTCTATGTATAAAGTGAAATTCTTAATTTGTAAGTTTGATCAAAAGTGAAATTGTTTTAAGTTTTACTATAACTATAACTAAGGCGGTTTCCCATTAGGGCCTTATACTACTAATTAAAATTGTTTTAAGTTTTAATTAGGAAGTTTGACCAAAAGTCGAACATTAAGCCCTTATTGGCCTTAACTAGGCATTATTAGAGCTGAATAGGGCCAAAACAGGGAGAAAACGAGGTTTTTAAGAGCCGAGAGTAGTATTACAAAGTTTTTGTATATAACTACTATAAGTTAAACTTTTTTTATTCTTAATTTGTAAGTTTGATCAAAAGTGAAATTTTCAGCCCTGATTGGCCTTATAAGAATCGAAAAGGGACTAAACGGGAAGAAAACATGATTTTAAAGGGCCGTGAATGGTATTATATAGTTTTTATGTACAATTACTACTAATTAACCTTGTTTTCAGTGTTAATTGGGAAATTAGATCAAGAGTCAAACTTTCAGGCCCGATTGGCCAGAACTATGTCTTATATATAAGAGCCGAATCGGGACCAAAAGGGAGGAAAACATAGTTTTCAAGGGCTGTGAATGGTATTACATAGTTTATATGTACAATTACGACTAATTAACCTTATTTCTAGTGTTATTGAGAAGTTTGACTAAAAGTCAAACTTTCAGCCCAGTTTGGTCTGGATTAGACCTCATAACATCAGAGCGGAATAAGGTACAAACGGGAAAAACAAGGTTTCCAAGAGCAATGAGAAGTAATACATAATTTTATGTATAGTTACCACTAATTAAACTTGTTTCTCATCTTAATTGGGAAGTTTTACCAAAAGTCAAATTTTCAGCTCCGATTGGTCTGAACTAAGCTTTATAAGAGCCGAATAGGGACCAAACGGGAGGAAAACATGGTCTTCTAGGGCCATGAATGGTATTACATAGTTTCTATGTATAATTACTACTAATTAACTTTGTTTCTAGCGTTAATTGGAAAGTTTGACCAAGAGTCAAACTTTCAGCCCTGATTGGCCTGAATTAGGACTTATAAGAGCCGATAAGGGCCCAAACGGGAAGAAAATGAGGTTTTCAAGAGCCGAGAGTAGTATGACATAGTTTTTATGTATAATTACTACTAATTAAACTTGTTTTTGGTCTTAATTTTAAAGTTTGACAAAAGTCAAACCTTCAGTTCTTATTAGCCTAAACTAGGCCTCTTTAGAGAGGAATAGGACCCAAACGGAGAAAACAAGATTTTCAAGTGCTTAGAATGGTATTACATAGTTTTTATATACAAATAGTGTTAAGTGTTAATTAAGTTTGACCAATAGTCAAACTTTCAGCCCTTATTAGTCTGAACTAGGCCTTATAAGATCCGAATAAAGCACAAACAGAGAAAAATAAGGTTTTCAAGAGATGGGAGTAGAATAACATAGTTTATATGTATAATTACTACTAATTAAACTTATTTCTAAGTTTGACCAAAAGTCAAACTTTCATCCCCGATTAGCCTGAACTAGGCCTTGTAGAGCCTAATAGGGACTAAACGGGAGAAAAACATGGTTTTCAAGGGCCGTGAATAGTATTACATAGTTCTATATATAATTACTACTAATTAACCTTGTTTATAGTGTTAATTGAGAAGTTTGACCAAAAGTCAAACTTTCAGCCCCGATTGGCGTGAACTAAGCCTTATAATAGCTGATTAGAGCCCAAAAGGGGAGAAAACGAGGTCTTCAAGAGCTGAGAGTAGTAATACATAATTTTTATGTATAATTACTATAAATTAAACTATTTCTAGTCTTAATTGAGAAGTTTTACTAAAAGTCAAGTTTTCAGTCCCGATTGGCCTGAAATAGGCCGTATAAGAGCCGAATAGGGACAAAACGGGAGGAAAACATGATTTTCAAGGGCCGAGAATGGTATTACGTAGTTCTATGTACAATTTCTATTGCTTAAGCTTTTTTCTAGTGTTAATTGGGAAGTTTGACCAGAACTGAAACTTTTAGCCCCTATTGGCCCGAAAAGGGCCTTATAAGAGCCTAATAGGGTCCGAAAATGGAGAAAATAAGGTTTTCATGTGCTGAGAGTGGTATTACATAGTTTCTATGTACGATTAGTACTAATTAACCTTATTTTTAGTATTAATTGGAAAGTTTGACCAAAAGTCAAACTTTCAGCCCATATCAGCCTGAACTAGGCCTTATAAGAGCCGAACAAAGCCCAAACGGGGAGAAAACGAGGTTTTCAAGAGCCGGGAGTAGAATGACATAGTTTTTATGTATAATTACTACTAATTAAACTTATTTCTATGTTTGACCAAAAGTAAAACTTTCATCTCCGATTGGCCTGAACTAGGCCTTATAAGTGCCAAATAGAGACCAAACGGGAGGAAAAAATGGTTTTCAACGGCCGTGAATTGTATTACATAGTTTCTATGTATAATTAATACTAATTAATCTTGTTTATGGTGTTAATTGGGAAGTTTGATCAAAAGTCAAACTTTGAGCCCTGATTGGCGTGAACTAGGCCTTATAATAGCCGATTAAGGCCCAAACGGGAGAAAACGAGGTTTTCAAGAGTCGAGAGTAGTAATACATAGTTTGTATGTATAATTACTACAAATTAAACTAGTTTCAAGTCTTAATTGAGAAGTTTTACTAAAAGTCAAGTTTTCAGCCACGATTGGCCTGCAGTAGGCCGT
>JAVJIF010024727.1:0-2500 GCA_038442645.1 Agave tequilana | reverse complement strand
CCACTCAAAAACCAAAGATATTATGACTTGTCCTAGTTGACTCAGGCTCCATTGAGCTATATCACACTATGGATAAGAACGATCTGACAAAATCTCCTATTCAAAGTGCATTATCAAAAAAACCATTAAACCGACAGAATGGGCGAGCCTTGCCACGATGAAGGATTTTGCAGTTAACTTTATTCCAAGAGGTTATTCCTATCATGATTATCGAATGGCATGATATCGAGCGTTCCTCTACAGCCATTTGATCACTCATGGTTCTTTACTTTTCATTCAAACTGTCAAGAAGACTTCCAATCTGGTTTATGAATGGTGGCATTCATACGGACCCACAACGGACATTCTACCGCCTACAGTACTCAAAGGATTCAATCTTTATTTACTCAAGACCAAAGGATTGCACTACGTAAAGACAGTACAATTCTACAAAGAATTCAAGGTTCCATGGATTTTCTGCTGGAGTTACAAAATTGATCAACACTACAGTACTGCAGATAAATTCCCAATGAGTCTCTTCAGAGAATTCAAGATTAAATGGTGGGAAAAATTCAATCAATCACTGTGTTCTGACATGACAGTTACTGAATTCATCAACACAGGGAAAAAACTTCATCATCAAAATTCACCAGGTTGCTAAGAAAGCAGACTCTCCAATGACTCCAAGATCTACTCACAGAACCTCGATACCAATTCAAGAAGAATCTGATTCAGATGACGAATTCCAGCAATTCTTAAAATTCCAAAAGTTTAAAAAAAATGCAAAAGCAACTCAGCCGGTCACGGGCAAGCTCCACTACCTCCTCTTCATCAATGATCCATCAGTTGATCCAATCGGTGGACAAGATCCATTTGATATGTAAATACATTCAAAAAATAAAAAAAATAAAATAAAAGGTTTTACTAACACTTCTCTGCAGATTCCATCACCAACAAAAAAGCCATCACTTCAAAACGCGCATCCACCCGACATAATTCAAAAGCAAAGATTCTCAAAGGAACAAAGCAACAAAAGTGGACAGCGCACTTACCTCCAAAGGCGCACAATTCAAAAGCAGATTCCCTCCAGCTCAAAAGCGTTCATTAAAAGAAGACAAAGGAGACAGGGACAGGACGTAAAGTAGACATAAAGCTAAAGTGATAGCGCACTTACCTCAAAAGACGCATTCAGACAGGGATAGGACATAAAGCAGACATAAAGTAGATCCTCCCGCTCAAAAGCAAATCAAAAGAAGACAAAGCCTGCTGCACTCGTCAAAGAAGACAATAAAGACAACTCATCATGTAATAATTCATCACTCTCAGAAGACTCGGCACTCTCCTATAAATCTGGTGCCCCTCCATTCATATCGGATCATCGTCTACTACCAACCATTAGCTAAAAACCAACTACAACTACCCTCTGAATCTACCTTCTTCAACCACGACTCCAAATCTGTATTACTACTTCATCTTGTACCCAGTCTCAAAAGTTTTTGTATCTTCTTTTAATATTTTATTTCTGTTCGAAGTTCAGAATGCTATTTGGTTGGGGTTTTAAAGTTGTATTACAGGATATGTTTCAAAAAGTTTTGAGATACTGAAAGGTTGAATTAGTATCCTGATTGTCTTCTTCATTGATTATTAAGGTTTTTAATTTTAAATGTTCCTTTGTTTTTCTGGGTCAGGAATTTGTTGTATCATATCAAATATCAATTCTTTTGAATCTCTTCTTAGATTTTTTGCCTTAGGTAGTTTTAAAGTGTTTCGTGTATTAATCATAATTAATTGTTTACAGGTACATGTATTATCCACTAGAGCTTGAGGAGTGATAAAATCCATCATCTTCAGATATTTTATTAATTTCATAATAGAGTTGTAATTTTTCTTTAAAATTTTCCTTTATGTTTGAATCAATATCTGATAAATCGTCTATTATTTCATTAATTTTATTTTTTCCTTTGATTTGCATTTACTTGCGATGTGACCAGGTTTGCCAATTTGTAGCAAGTAATTCTTTTAGATTGATAGTAATCTTCGTTTGAATGTTTTTGAGAATGTTTATATTTTTGGACCTATGTTTTTTAGAAGAAAACATTTTATGTCTTTTTTCTGTTGAGGGAGCCATTATCCTGTGATGCCAAATGCTTCACAGAAGGAGCCCATCTCTTTCGTTTGTTACCATATTTAGCTTGGAATTTTAATTCTTGACAGGCTAGTAATGCTTTCTTTTTAACGAATTTAAACAGTTGTCATATGTTATGGTACTAAATCAATATTATCGTCTTCAACTCCCATGGCCTTTTTAATACTGGTAAATACTCTTTGTGAAAATAGATTAGGTAAACCAGTAATAAATTTTTCTTTCCAAAATGATTTGGTTGAATCTGATCGTTTTAGTACATGAGTTAAAAAATATCTTTGTACCATCTGAAATCAGAAAGGGTTGGGCATCGTAAATTAGTAAGAATATTTTTGAGGATCCTAATTCTAGGTATAAATACATAGGTATATATATATA
>JAVJIF010024726.1:0-54834 GCA_038442645.1 Agave tequilana | reverse complement strand
ATCTAGTTTGTCTCACACAAGCTTGAGCTATCCATTGCTATATTTATCCTATAGGATCCTGTTTGTGAGATTTGTTTTTGGTGATCAAAAGAAGATCACCAAGTGTTCCACCCCTTGTTTGGGAAGTTGTAGAGGTGGCAGCCTCAGTAAGCTAGTGTGCTTGCGTGTGTTGTTCTTACTGAACAAGTGATGGACTTGTAGGTCTAAGAGTCTTGAGGGAGCTCGTTGTAGGTGTTGCGGCACCGAGTGATCTTGCAGGATCATTATAGTGGAAATCCTTCATAGTGTTGAAGGCGGAGACATAACAAGTGTGCTCGAACCTCGAAACAAATCTCCCATGTTTGTCATTGCTTATCTCTCTCACTGTGTTTATATCTTGAAATACTTATATTGTTCATATTTTTATATGCTTGATATACTTTTAATATATGCTTGGGATTGTTTACTCTACTTACATTCAACCAAGAGAGCCATAGTGGCACACCTCAACTCTTAATCTAGAGGAATTTTGAGAGATAGTCCAGAGCTCTTCACCGGAAATTCGCTATACGCTTTGGTTATACTTAGTGTGTAATATTAGTTTTGCAAATAGTTTTATTTCACATTTGTTTGCATTTGATTAGCTAGTCGCCTATTCACCCCCTCTAGGTGACCTACAAGTGGTATCAGAACTGATGCTCTTGATTTGGATCTAACAATCTAGAGTTAAAGATTCTCATTTTGTTAATCACAATATTTATTATACACACACATGGATTTCATGACACTCTTATGTTTGACATTCTTAACCTCCAAACTTGAAAAGTTAAGATGTTTATGTACGTAAAAGCCTTAGTATTCATGTTTACTTTGCCACTGTTAAAGATTCTTATTTTGTAAATGGCAAACATCTAGAGGCTAATGTAAAAGCCATTCATGCTGTAAAGTCAGCCCTAAATGATGAATATCTATCTAGATTTCTAATATTGATTCGGCTTTTGTAGTATGAACACTTTCATCTCTCTTAGGAACAAACGTCACATTATAAGGAGAGTGACTCAGATGAAGGAAGTGATGATTCCAACATATGTTATATTTGGTCCAAGAGGATGACCCCTTGAGGTAAATTTTGATTCCGAGCTTGACATATAAATGAAGATGTTGAGATGCCTTATGATGATCTTGCATTGCTTTGCAAGATGCTACTTAAAAAATATAATTTATTAAAAATTGAAATGAAACTTAAGAAGAAGAAAATAATTCTTTGTTAAATAAAATAATTCTTCAAAATTGAGTATTATTTCAAAAGAAATGAATTTTTGAGAAACTAAGTTATTTTGGTGAAAAAAAAAAGGAGATTGTTTTAAATGAAAATAAATTTTTGAAAAAAATTATTTTAATGAAAAGAAAAGATTTCTATTTCTAAAAGAAAAAAATTTTGTTTCACATATTTTTCATGCTAATAATATTATATCTTCTTTTGATAAAAATGAGGTTCATTCTTGAAAATAAAATTGATTGTTTGGGCTCCATTTTGAGCCAATGTGCATTTAAACATAATACATTAGAATCTATATTTCGCAAGAAATAAATTTACACATGCATGCACATCCTATACGGCATACTCCTCATGTACAACATGGCCACACTTATTCATCTATGTATGCTAGAGTGTACACATGTATACATTGTGGCCGCAATGGGCATCTTGTAAAATTTGCTTTGATAGATTTAATTCTTTTAATTTTACAAATAAAAATGTTTGGGTTCCTTTTGCTACTACCCTCATGGACCCAAAAAGTTATGGTACCAAAATTTTCACCTCTTGTCTTTGATGTAGGTATGAGCTCTCACAAGACGTGAAAGGATTAGTGTCTTAGTGGGTGGATACATTGGAGCTTAAAAACCACCATTTGATGCACATTTGATGCATCACTATCAAGAAAGGTTGGTAGGAGGACCACCTCTTGTTTTGGAGAAATAAATTGGTTACATCAGTTTTGATAATCATTTCATCCTCAACTTTTAAAATGTTTTAAATGCTTATATGCTATATCATACGTTTATATGCAAATTCTATTAAAGCTTGTGTTATACATGTACAATATTTTGAGTTACACCTATACATGCTTTATTTCTATTGTGTACTCATTTGTTGTTTGATTGTATATTGTATGTCCTAGTTTTGATGATTCTTACATGAATATTGATATATCATGTTTTTTAAAAAAAGAATTTCATGTTTGTTTTTGCTTTTGAGCTTTATTGTTTTATTTTCATGAATACGTTTGTTCACATGATTATTGTGCACTCATCTTTATGTTTACTCATGACTTTATTTTCATGAGCATTTATGAGCTTTATAGATTTTGAGTGACAACTCTTGTGTAATATACATGTTTCATGAAATATATGATTTGATTTCTTGTTTGAAGGATGTTTAACTATTTTTTTAAATTATTGTAAACTAATTTTTTATTCTTCATTCGGTAGTGTTTTCACTATGCTAATATTTTCAAATCTTATTTTGAAACTTCTACCCTTAAGGGCGGTTGGTTGGGTGACCATGCCTTGTATGCTTTTATTGAATCTCTTTACATATACATGATAAGGTGGAATGTTATGAGTTTACACATGATCTTCATGTTGTTTTCAATTTTGTACACTCATATTTATCTTTTATATATGTATGTATCAATTTCAAGTGGTATTTTTATACATACATATAATTTTGATTGTGCTTGTTTTACAATGTCCATACATGTTTTATAACACAAACTGTTTATGCTAAGCTTGATTTGTTCTTAATGATAATTGATATATTTTACATGCATAAGCATGTTTTTGTTGTTATTTCAAACAAAAGTTCTTTAAAACTTAAATTATTTGATAATATTTATGTTTACCTACAAATGGTATATCAACATTTGTTTTGCTAACTACAAATGGAATCAAAATTTTTTGCTTACAAGTAGTTTCAAAATTTGTTTAAATGGTATCAAAAATTTGTTTTAATCGGTTTTTAAAATTTATTTTGATATGTATTGCCTATATGCAAGGGGAGCTTAACATCTCCTCTATATATAAATTCTTGTTGAGTGTATTTGACATATTGAGGAGCTTGACCTCTCTTCTTTATGTGATACACGTGTGTAGGGAACTTAACATTTCCGTCTATACATTGTATATTATGCTTATGTGGGTTAGGGCCTAGTCATTCCTTCTCCATGTAATGAATGTATGCAGGAGAAGTTCACTTAACTGTCTCTCCTCTTCATGAATGTATATCGCATATAAATTTATATTGTTTGTTTATCTTCACCCCTTTGTTGATTAGTTGACAAAAGGAGAGAAAAATTTAGTGAGTTTATTATGCATGTTTAATATTTGTCGTTTATGCATATATGTTTGTTTAACATTTTGTTTATTCGCTTTATTGAATATCTTTATGTTTTATTGTTATGCATGAGTTAAGGGGAGCTTCTATGAAGCTTATCCTTAATCCATGCGTATATAACTCCATGAGTTTTGCCATTATCAAAAAGGGAGAGATTGTTGGTCCGAAGACCCATCACTTTAGTTTTGATAATGATTACTCATGTAATTATAGTACTAATGATCTTGTGTTTAATAAGTTTCAGATATTTATCAAGATTTTAGTTGGTGTTTAGCTTTAACAAAGATTCAAGTCAAGTTTTGAAGCTAGCACGTGTTGATTTAAGAGCTCGCGCTTTAAGATCGCATCAAGTACTCAAAAAGGAGTCTAGCTTAATCAAGTTTGGACCAAGTTGAGATGGAGTAGAAGATTTTCAAGACTTGTGTCAAATGTTTGTAAGTTTAAGATTTGTGTTTTAGATAATATATAAAGGATAGATTAGTTGTGAATTGCTCAAGCTCATATACATACACACAAAACATTTCAAGTTTAACAGTTTTAGTTTTTGAAAATATAGTTTTGGTTTTTGGATTCTCAAGAATATACATATTGGTTTCATGATTAGATTTCATCAACACAAGTTTACATGGTTTATATGTGTATTGGATTTCATCCATACACATTAACAATTTACATGATTTATATGTGTATCAGATTTCATCCATACACATTGATGCTTCATATTGTTTAAAAAAACTTATTTTGATGTTTCCTACTCATGGTTTTATGTTTTGTTAAAGTCAAAACTTATTTTGAGCTTATTATCAAAAATAAGTATATTTCATTTATTATGTGTATTGGATTATATCCATACACACTATGCTTAAAAAGTGTTTAAATATCTTGTTTTTTGTATTTGTATAAGTTTTGACAAAATTGCTTTTCATTTTGAATTGATTTTTGAAAAATACAGTTTTCGGTTTAAGCTTTAACTTATATATCGCAAAAATAGTTCAAATTGTTTGTAATATGTGTTGATTTTGATCACACATATTTGTACTTCAAAGTGTTTCAATGAACTTATTTTTGTGAATTTTATGGGATTTAAATAAAATTTTTAGGATTTTAAAGTTCAAGATTCAATTCCTTAAAACCTTGTTTTGGGCTGCTGGCGGTTGACCGAGTGCACAAAACGTGCACAAGCCCTTGCCGTAGGGCCAGTGGACTATGCGGTCGACTGATCCTGAGAGGTTGCTCTCTGGATCTGGCCCCGGTCGAGTGAGCGGTGAGACATGCTCTCTGGTTTTGGCCACGGTCGACCGAGTGGTCGACCAATAGGTCAATGACCTGGGTGCGTCGACCGGGCGGTCGATCTGCAACCGCAACGGTCTGAAATATGATCGTTGGCCGTCGACCGACAGGTCATTATGGCCCCTAGTTTTTTATAGCGTCTATAAAAAGGACTTTTGGGCCATTTTTGACAGCGTCTATAAAAAGGACTTCTGGGCCAGTTTTTGTCAAGATTTTGACATGTGTTTTCTTAAGCTATTTTTCTCTTCTTTCACAGAAGTTTTTTTACAAGATTTTAGAACTTTCATTTCCAAATCAAAAGGAGTTTTTCAAGAGTTAATCTCTTAATTCTATCAAAAGTTTCTTGAGTTTTTCACTCCTAAATCTATCTAGTTTTTCTCACATAAGCTTGAGCTATCCATTGCCATATCTATCCTATAGGATCCTTGTTTGTGAGATTTGTTTTTGGTGATCAAGAGAAAAAGATCAATAAGTGTTCCACCCATTGTATTGGAAAGTTGTAGAGGTGCGGCCTCAACAAGCTAATGCGCTTGCGTGTGTTGTTCTTACGGGATCAAGTGAAGGACTTGCGGGTCTAAGAGTTCTTAAGAGAGCTCATTGTAGGTGTTGTGGCATCGAGTGATCTTACGTGATCGTTATAGTGAAAATCTTTCATAGAGTTGAAGGCGGGGACATATAGCAAGTGTACTTGAACTTCGAAATAGTTCTCCCATATTTGCGATTGCTCATATCTCTCAACTCACTTGTGTTTTATATCTTGCATGTTCTTATTATTCATATCTCTTATATGCTTGATATTCCTTTGTGTTAAATTGATATATATGATTGAGTTGTTTGTTTGCTCACACTTGTATTCAACCAAGAAAGCCATAGTGGCACATCAACTTTTAATCTAGAGGAATCTTGAGGAGATAGTCCAGAACCCTTCACCGAGAATTCGGCTACACTCTTTGGTTATACTTAGTGTGTAGTATTAGTTTAAAATAATTTTTAATTCCGCATTTATTTTGCATTTGATTAGCTAGTCACCTATACACTTCCCCTCCAGGTGACCTCCACTTCACTATGGGATCAGAGGTCATCAACAAGTGCCATGTGAATGGGTTTGACTTAGAAGAATTCTCTTTGGTTTGCTGCATAACTAAGACTCACCCACAACGCTATATTGTGACAGAAAGTAAACAATAGCCATGACAAAAAAAATCTAGTGTTCCATGCAAGAACCAAGGACATCGAGATTCGACATCATTTCATTAGGGAGCTTGTCAATGACAAAGAAATTGCACTAGAGTTGGTTGACAAAAATACAAGGAGCTGGCCGACATATTCATAAAAGCATTGCCTATTGAACACTTCACACACTTTAGAAACAAGATGAGACTACAAATTAAGGAGTAGATTGCAATCCTCTAGAGTTTGTCTAGTTTCTAGAGGTCTCTAATATGTCAATTTTAAAAGAGGGTTCTAGTGTGTCAACATAGTGTAGAAATCAAAAGTGTCCAAGTCGGTTTTATTTGTGGTGAGAGTTCAAATCTAGGAGCTACCTAAGTTGGTTTGTATAACTATAAATAGAAGGTCTTGAATTTAGCTATGCAAATAGGTGAGAAGCCAATAAAAAACAAGCACAAAGAAGCTTAGCCGATAACAGCTTAAGAGAGTTCACATATAAAGTTTCTTATTCAAAGCAGTTTAATGAAAATTTCTCCTATTGTGAATAATGACTTGATATACACCCACTTGAAGACCCTTTTGTTGACTCTTTGTATTCTCCCCTTTTGATTAGTAGATTCGTGTTGCAGTTTTTTCCGATGAACGTAGGTCATCTTGATCGAACTGCGTTAAATACTAATGTGCTATTCTCTTTGTCTCTATTAACTATTTGCTATTTGATCTCTATTTATACTTGCCATGTCTTGTACTAGAAGCCCACTGCTACGACAAACTGGCATCAGAGCTAGTGTTAATTTTTGTGGATGGCCTCGGTAAAATACAAAGTAGAGAGTTCAACGGGAGGAATATCTTTAGTTTGTGGAGAGTCAAAATGCGGTCTCTCTTGTTGCAACAAGGCTTGTTGAAAGTCTTACCCGTTAAGGACAAGTCAGAATCCATGTCTGAGGATGAAAAGGAAAAATTGAGATGAAGGCGCATAGTGACATACAACTTTATATAGCTGATGAAATTTTGGGTGAGGTTGCCGATGAAGATACTGCCGCCGCTTTGTGGCTCAAATTAGAGAGCTTGTATATGACTAAGTCCCTAACCAACAAGCTTTGTTTGAAACAACACTTCTTGAGCTTTCGCATGAAAGAAAATGCCACTTAGATGAGTTAATAAAAAAATTCTCATGAATTTGAAAAATATTGATGTTAGAATAGATAAAAAAGATCAAACTCTCATCTTATTAGCTCATTACCTTTTTCCTTTGAAAACTTTGTTAATAGTTTGCTTTATGGTAGAGATATACTTGCTTTAAAAGATGTTAAATCAGTCTTACACTCTAAGGAGCTAAGGTAGAAGGTGTCAGTCGTAGGAAGTGAGAATCAAGCCGAGGACTTGTTTGTCTATAGTTATTCAAAGAAGGATCGAGACAAATCTCGAGGAAAATCTAAATCTAAATCTAAATCTAGGTTAAGAAAAAATGTTGAGTGTTACTACTGTCACAAGTTTGAGCACTATAAAAAATTGTTTTAAGCTCAAAGAAAAAGAAAAAGAAGATGCTAGGAGTAAATCTCAAGATGAGAAATCTTCAGTTGTTAGTGTTGCTGGAGAAGCCTCTACTTGACATGAGATTTTTTCAGTTATCATTTTTATGCTCATTCACGAGATAAGTGGGATCTTGATTCGGGTTGTTCTCATCACATGAGATTGGTTTACGATTTATCAGTCAATTGATTGTGAAAATGTCTTAATGAGAAATAACATATCTTGCAAGACAAATGAAATTGGTTCAATCAAGATTAGGAAACGCGGTGATATTATTAGAACTTTGTACAATATTCGGCATGTGCCAGATTTGAAGAAAAAATTAATTTCTTTGAGCACCCTTTACTCCAATGGTTTTAAATTTTCAACTGAAGATGAAATTTTGAGAATTAGCAAATTCTCTCTTGTTGTGATGAAAAGAAAGGTGGATACACTTTAAATCCTTTAAGGTAGCACAGTGATACATGTTGTCGCTGTGTCGTTGTAGAATACCTAGACTTAAATACCACTTGTTTGTGGCATATGCAGGACATATGAGTGAGAGAGGACTACATGTGTTGAGTAAGAAAGATTTGCTTTGTTGCCAGAAAATAAGAAAGCTCGACTTCTGTGAAAATTGTGTTTTTGGCAAATAGCACAGAGTTTTTTCATGTATTCACTGGACTAAAGACGCCTTAGATTATATCCATTCAGAAGTTTAGGTTAGGTTCCCTTTTAGGTTTCATTAAAAGGTGGAGCTCGTTATCTTTTGACTTTGATTGATGATTATTTCAGAAAAGTTTGGATGCATTCTCTCAAGCATAATAGCATTGTATTTCCTACTTTCAAATAGTGGAAGGTTATAATTGAAAAACAAACAGAAAAGAAGGTGAACCGTCTCAAGACCAACACAGAATGGAGTTCTATTCTACAAAATTTGATCAATTCTGTAAGAATGAAGGTATAGTGCGACATCATACAGTTTGGTACAGATCACAACAGAATAGAGTTGCAGAAAGTATGGACATGACACTATTAGAGAAAGCTCAATGCATGCTCTTTAATGCCAGTTTTTTAAAGTGCTTTTTGGCCAACACAGATAGTATAACTTGCTATTTAGTAAATCGTTCTCTCTCAGCAATTGATTTTAAGACTCCTGAGAAGGTATGGTCAAGTCCCCCTGCTAATTACTCTCACGTACGAGTATTTGGTTACCCTGTTTATTTTCATGTAAATGATAGTAAACTTGAATTTAGGGTAAAGAAAGCTATATTTCTTGGTTATGCTAGTGATGGAATACATGTTGTGGTGTCTTGATCCCAAGTTACCTAATTTTTTTTTATTAGCAGAATGTTACTTTTGATGAAAATTTCATACTTCAAACGAGAAAAGAGTCTGTTATTGATGCTACAGGTTCAGAAAAGAAATTAGTAAGCAGGTGGAGCTTAAGAGTAAAGCTTGAGAAGGAGTGCATGAGAGCACTCACGTTGAATCAGTCGATACTCAAAGTTCAACTTCGGATAAGCTACACCTCTAGATTAACAGTACAATATTGCCACTAGGAGAATAAAAAGATAGATCCATCCACCTAAGCGATATGCCTATACAGATATGGTTACTTATGCTCCTAGTGTAGTAGAATCGTTTGAGATTGCAGAGTCCTCTACTTACAAGGAGGTTATCAGTTGCAGTGAATTTGTAGAGTGGAATATTGTTATGCCCGAAAAGATGGAGTCTCTTCATAAGAACCTAACATGAGTTAAGTCGCCAAGGGGCTAAAAGATTGTTGGCTGCAAATGAGTCTTAAAGAAAAAAGAAATTTTAGATGCCGAGCTGCAAGATACAAAGTATGCTTGGTGGCAAAGGGCTATAGTCAGACAGAGGGTGCCGATTTTAATAAAGTGTTCTCTCCAGTTGTGAAGCACACCTATATCTGCGTGTTGTTTGGTTGCTTTGTTTGATCTGGAGCTCGAGCAACTTGATGTGAAAATGATTTTTCTTTATGGCAAGCTTGAGGAGAAGATCTTTATGCATCAGCCAGAGGGGTTTGTTATTTAAGGTAAGAAAGATCATGTGTACAGATTAAAGAAATATCTTTATGATTTGAAGCAGTCTTCTAGAAAAGGGTGTTTAAGGTTTGGTACTTTCATTATTGAGCATGATTACTGTAGGAGTAAATATAATAGTTGTGTTTATCATCGGAAACACAATGAAGGTTCTTTTATATATAGTTTTATATATTAATGATATGTCGATTGCAGTTAAAGACATGTCTAAAGTTAATAAGTTGAAAGCCCAGCTCAAGAATGAGTTTGAGATGAAAGATTTGGGAGCAAAGGAAATTTTAGAATGAAAATTCACTAAAATAGGTAAGAAGAAAAGTTGTTCCTATCTCAGCAGAAATATGAGTTGGAGAGATTTGACATACTTGATGCTAAACCTATGAAGACTCCGTTTGCTGCTTATTTCGACTTCAACAGATTTGTCTCCTCAAATCGAGAAAGAAAAGTATATGTCTCGTGTTCTATGTAAGTGCAGTTGGAAGCATTATGTCTGCTATGGTGTGCACTCGTCTAGATATTTCACATGCAGTCAGTGTCCTGAGTCGGTATATGGATAAGCCTGGAAAAGGTCATTGGCAGGCAGTGAAATGGATTTAGCGATATTTGAAAGGATCCGCTAATATTGGCTTGTGTTGGCAGGGAAACTGATTTTGATGCAAAATTGTTAGATATTGGGATTTAGATTTTGCTGGCGATCTGAATGGAAGATCTCTAACATTTTATATTTTCACTTTTCAGGTTGTGCCATTAGTTAGAAGGTGACTTTACAGTTGATAGTTACTTTGTCTATTACAGAAACAGAGTATTTGGCAATGACAAAGATAGTGAAAGAGACTATTTGGTTAATGATCTCAGCTTACATCAAGGAGTTCCTACGGTGTTTTATGATAACCAGAGTGCTACATATCTGATGAAGCACCAAATGTATTATGAGAGAACAAACACATTGATATCAGATATCATTTCATTCGAGAAATTAAACTCATCAAAGTTAAAAAAATTGATACTGCATATAATCAAGCATATATGATGACAAAACTTGTACCTTGTGCAAGTTTAAGCATTGCCTCGAATTGCTTGGTATTCAAAGTGCCGAAGGTGGAGCTCATCGGGGCTAGAGAAGACAATAAGAAATCCAAAGAAGGTTTGACTGAGTTTGACACAAGGTGGAGAAATTTATTCTTTATTAAGTCAAGATGTGGATTTGTAAATGATGACTTGATATGCGCCCAATTGAAACCCTTTTGTTGACTGTTTCATCATAGACCTACCATATCTATACCCATCAATATCATTGCCACCCTATGATGTTACTGCAACCACTCTAGTAGCCTCATTTGTTGACTTGTAAAGGGATGTGCTGATGCGTGTTGGATGCATGATTCTTCATGCATGGGTCTCTTTTGCCTATATAAAGAAACAAATATGGGAGGTGAGAATGTAAGTGAAGAGAAAGAGAGTAAGCCAAGGCTTTTGTACACACTCTCTCATTCTTCATCTTCTCTTTTTCTATTAAAAGCATATTTGTAAATCGGGTTAAGTGGGTTGGGTGAGTGAGATTAGACTTGTAATCTCTTTGTATTCTCCTTTTTTGATTATTGAATTCCTCTTGCTGTCTTCTCCTGTGAATATAGGTCACATTGACTGAACCACGTTAAATACTAGTGTATTGTTCTTTTTGTCTCTATTAGCTATTTGCTATTTGATCTCTATTTAAACTTGCCATCTCTTATATTAGAAGCTCACTGCTACAACACCTACCCCCTCTGTAATACCCATATCTTGCAATATATGAATTAATCGTGAAAAATAATACTTATTAAATGTATGTGTATTTTGTTTTAAGGAAAGTGTCATTTTTAAAGTTGAGATATTATTTTAATTAATTGTTTATTATTATCTTCATGATTTTTATTATTTCATTCTTCTTTCCTTTGTTTTGAGCCAAGCCCATCTTATCACTTTCCTCCTTCTCTTTATTTCTAACTGAGCCCAATCTCAATAGCAGACCCAAATCCAATTCCTTCAAAAATAAAATAAAATAAAATTACAACAAAAACCCGCATGTGATATAACAAGATTCGAACCCAGGTCCACCCCCATATCATTTGGATGCACAGGCCAACATGGCCCCTTTGCCTTTTGGTATGAGAGGATATAGCCATCTTATTTAAATCTTGTTTCTTTATCCTTTAACTTTTCCAAATTAAAGCAAACGAAACTTCTTCATTTTGCTTGGATTCAAACCATCCTACAACTAATCTAAATCCTAACAGCAATATCCCAAATCCTAACAAAATAAATCCTAACTACCTAATCAAATTCCTAATCTAATCATCCTAATCTCCCCACCACAGCAACCACCCTGCCGAACCCCTCCCCTTGGCAGCGCGCCAACAACAGCCCCGACTCTCCTCCATCCTCTAACGGCGAGCTCCGATTAGCCGTTGACCTCTCCGACAGCCCATCCTCCGCCTCCTCCGCAACTTCCGTCGACGCGCAGGAGTAACCCCGTGGCCGGGCTCCCAACTCCATGCCGCGTCTCCCCCTCGGACAACCCAGCGCCAACTCAACAAGAAAGGAGAGAGGATGTCGTATGTGGAGGTAATGCTCAACCACTTCATTTTTGATTGGTCAATATCCATGCTTGTGCAGCCCTCAGTATTTCATGCCGCTCCTTGCAAGATATAGAAACCTATACAATGGGATTCCCATGAGGAAATGCCCCATGTCAAGCAAATATCTTTCAAGCTATTAAGAATTGGTTGCCCGAGCCTTTTAAGATGATTATTTCTCTTCTAGCTTACTTGGAATAGAATTTCGGATTTCTACATACATAACATGAATACCACTTGACAAACTTTTGTTTAACAGTACACTTTTATTCTTCCCAAAAGCAAGGAATTACCCAAACAGTGTATACATTTGGGGCTATAGCAAAAGTTTCTAGAAAGCATGTTGGTGTTCGTGTGCCAGATGATGCTGTTGTCAAGCCATTCTTAGGAAATTGGGTGCTCCGTCTCTTCTGCTGGCGACCGCGAGTACCACGGAACCACCATCGGAGCACTCCTCCTCCACCGTGTGGCCGTGACGGTCTCCGCGAGATCTGTCGGGAGCCTCCATCGTCGTCCACGAGATCTGCTGTCGACGGCCGCGCATGACCCCATGGCGGTGCACACACCTTGCGTGGGCATGGGCACCTTCTCCCCCAAGCCTCTAAGATGCTGGAAGAAGATTCAGACTGAAGGGAAGCGTTCCAGATTAACGAGTTGATTTGCTACTTCCATATTCGGACTCGTGATAAGTCCAGGTGAGTGTTCTTTGTTTTCTTATTGAGTATTTTGATATTATTTTATATGAGTGCTTTTAACTGGTTCCTATATACGTTATTATGTTTAAACAGTGTTCATGTTTAATTACTGTCTATGCATGTCAATTATTGTTCAGGTTTACATTCACGTATTAAATACATAATCAACAAACTCCGGAAGACCACATTGCTGATTCAAAATAAATATCCTGATACCATTTAGATAACTTGACTAACTATATGACATCTAACTGATAACAATACTATGCATATTACTGAAAGTTACTGGGACAAGATTGTTTGACCGTAACACCCTGTACAGTTCTATTGTTTATCGTATACACGGTTACTGTTACTGTTACTGTTACTGATATTGTTCACCGTGTATACGATTACTGATTGACTGTTACTGTACTGATATTATTACCGTCCCGTAGCATCCCAGTAATTGGAATGGCATAAGATATTGATTGTCACTAATGGCATTACCTCACTGACTGTTCACTAGACACCTTTTACTGGACCTTGACATATGACTGTATCATTGTTACTTGACATCTAATACTCCTGTACCCCCCTGTATCCATGTCCCATGCACTGTTGACCTGTTAATAGCACAGTCAAACCGGCGTCCGGCGGTTTGCCGCCTGGTGTCGGGATTGACGAGGATGTATCCCACAATCGTGCTGGCGTCCGGCGGATCTTGAAAGGAACTAAGTGCCACGTGGAGCAAAGTGCCACACGGAGCAAAGTGCCACACCATACACATGGTGGGGGCCACCTCTTGAATCGGTGGGGGCCACCTCTTGAATCTGTAGGGCTATCTATTGTACGTGACGCCTGGTGTTAGCGTGATATTGCATTCTCAGTGCCTATTAGCATCCACACGCACTTGTATGATGATAACCCTTAGGATACATGTTATTTGGTTCTCTTTCCCTATTCGAACAATGATACCCGCATATCGGAGTTCGGATGAGTTCTACTGGATGTGCGGGCTCCAGGGTGAACTGTCGGATGTTGTGGGACGCCGGTGGGAAAGTGACAAAGATAACGTAGAACATTACTGATTGTTATTGAATGAATTGAATGAACACATTGTGTTATACCCTGAATGGTTACCCCTGCCTTATGACACATGACTGTATACATGATTGTAACCAGGACCACATGATTATAATCAGGACCAGACTTATGACCAGACTTGGATACCAGTTTAGTGACATGTGATGGATACCTATATTGACATTGATTGCATATTTACAGTTGTGCCATTTGACTGCTATCTGTATTCATGTTTTCATCATATGTGTTACTGTTCAGTTATTTATTGTGTTATTTAGTCTTTCTATCTGCTTTTGTCCTTATTATTATATATGCACTGTTTCTTCTGCACGAGTTCTTTCCCTTTACACACACACTCATTATGGTCGCGTTCTGACGACCCTGGATTTGCACGTCCAGCTATTGGACGATTGTTTCTAATGGCAGGTGTTGATGAGGCGGTACGCTTTGCGAGGAGCTTGGGTCCTCTTCCTTTGATTCTGGTATACTTGCATTTTATTCTTGTTATGATTCTTTGATTCCTGGATATCACCTTTGACTTCTATTCAGCTGTCATTTTCTTCCTGTTATTCATTGCTATCATGTGTAGTCTTATATGTATTATTGCAGTGATCCTTGATTATTATAGTTTTGATTTATAGCTTGTTCAGGTTACAATTGAGGCTTAGCGTATATACGTGGGTATTTTCCTCGCGTATATGCGTCGCCATAACGTCTCCGTATCTTTAGGATCGGGGCGTTACAGAGTGGTATCAGAGCCAGGTTTCGACATAAAACGGACCTGATTCTTACCTATAACTTGAAACGAGCTATAATTACACTGCAATATACATATACTATCCATTATGATATTCAGTCCATTTGGAATTGACTGTCCTCCCTTTGAAAATCTATCTCTTTGATCTTTCGACCTCTCTGATTGCATCTATTCTTTTAAAGTAATCTTGGTTCTATCTTGATTCTTATCGTTTCTTCCGTTTCTTTTTCTCTGCTTTTATCCCCTGAGTTGATCGCTCCCCGTTGAGCTGGTAGCAGAGATCAGAGCGCGCAGCGGAATCGTGGTGTCTCAACGAGGCGATGTGGAAGCTTGTTTGTGTTCTCTCTTGATTTTGATTCTTTACCATTCCCTGCCTTATTTGAATTTCGAGGACGAAATTTTTATAAGGTGGGTAGAATGTAATACCCATATCTTGCAATATATGAATTAATCGTGAAAAATAATACTTATTAAATGTATGTGTATTTTGTTTTAAGGAAAGTGTCATTTTTAAGTTGAGATATTATTTTAATTAATTGTTTATTATTATCTTCATGATTTTTATTATTTCATTCTTCTTTCCTTTGTTTTGAGCCCAAGCCCATCTTATCACTTTCCTCCTTCTCTTTATTTCTAACTGAGCCCAATCCCAATAGCAGGCCCAAATCCAATTCCTTCAAAAATAAAATAAAATAAAATTACAACAAAAACCCGCATGTGATATAACAAGATTCGAACCCAGGTCCACCCCCATATCATTTGGATGCACAGGCCAACATGGCCCCTTTGCCTTTTGGTATGAGAGGATATAGCCATCTTATTTAAATCTTGTTTCTTTATCCTTTAACTTTTCCAAATTAAAGCAAACGAAACTTCTTCACTTTGCTTGGATTCAAACCCATCCTACAACTAATCTAAATCCTAACAGCAATATCCCAAATCCTAACAAAATAAATCCTAACTACCTAATCAAATTCCTAATCTAATCATCCTAATCTCCCCACCACAGCAACCACCCTGCCGAACCCCTCCCCTTGGCAGCGCGCCAACAACAGCCCCGACTCTCCTCCATCCTCTAACGGCGAGCTCCGATGAGCCGTTGACCTCTCCGACAGCCCATCCTCCGCCTCCTCCGCAACTTCCGTCGACGCGCAGGAGTAACCCTGTGGCCGGGCTCCCAACTCCATGCCGCGTCTCCCCCTCGGACAACCCAGCGCCAACTCAACAAGAAAGGAGAGAGGATGTCGTATGTGGAGGTAATGCTCAACCACTTCATTTTTGATTGGTCAATATCCATTGTAACGCCCCGATTCTGGCGGATACGGAGACATTACTGCAACGTATATACGCAAGTCAGAAGTACCTTCACGTATATACGCTAAGCATCAGTACAGGCAAGAATCAGAGTACGGAAGCAAGTGGTGCATTATACATTCCAACACATGAGTACAATTACAAAGTTATCACCAGAGGTGATCCAATATTACATGAATATTACATCACTGATATGCGCAATTGCGAGATTACAAGGAATATACAAGAGTAAACAGTATAAAAGGCACTCACGAGTTTACAAAAGGAAAACTCGAGAGGCACACAGGAGGGCCTGGAAGGATAGAGCTCTGGGCGGTCTGCTGGAGATCCACGCTACCGCTGCGCCACTCTGATCAGCAACAGGGGGAAACCACACGCTCCAAGCTCCAAAACCTGGACATGAGGATCCAGGGGAGTCAGATGAAACTCCCCAGGCGAGTGGTGAAGTAAAAGCCAAGTGGCGAGAAAGGATGAGCACAAGTGTATCGATAAAACCGAACCATAATCATGTATAGAAAATTGTGCCGTGAACAAGAGCATGTATGAGCAGGTGTGAACAGGTATAGCATGATAATCATAAAACTGGATTCTGTTATAGAACCCGATGAAAGCATTTGTGGCCAATCACACAACGGTCATAACAGGAGTGCATGGCAGGCATAAAGAGAGTCACAACAGGAATACATAGCTGGAATCATAACAGGGATCACTCGATATCTCCTAAACTAATATAAAACCGATAAAAACCGATAAAACCGAGTAAAACCGATTACGAACAAAACCAATCGTAAACACTTAGGTTAGGCTCCATGAGACTAGTACATCGAAGGAATAATCCAAACAAGGAAACTCTCATCTATATACCTTTATCTCATGTCACCGTAATCCAAGCGCATACAATCCGAGTTACAAAACAACACAACAGATTCACACAGCTTATTATTATTATTATTGGGGCCGCCTAAGTTCTAAGCTTCAGTATGTGTCCCATTCCACATACTTCCACTCACAACTTATATAGCCAGTTATTTGGAAACTGATAAAGTTCGATGCATCATGTTCTGGATGGGTCCCGTACATGCCCGGGACAACGGTTCAGGAGTATCCGGTGCTGAGCCGGAACGTACCGCTAGGTACCGGGACTTATGGTCGCCCGAACAGGAATAGAGTATCGCAGATCCCATAGAAATAGGTCTAGGGCGTGTGCATACCCGGCATGAATGTCAGGAGTAGGGGTGCCAGCACACCCCACGGAATCCCTGGTGGCCGCCAGGTGGTCCCTCAAGTATGTGGCCACGCGTGACTCGATAGTGCCACCATGAACATGATTAATCAGGGCCCATCAGTTTCCCCCAAACCGGTGCAAGTTGTCTAATTATAATAGTATATCAAGTAAGCAGGACATGATCAGGAATGGAGATCATAACAGGAGTCATAACAGGAATCAGGTATAAACAAGAGATGGCCCTGCAGATTCAAGAGGTGGCCCCCACGGATTCAAGAGGTGGCCCCCACCGGGTATGGTGTGGCACTTTGTTCCATGTGGCACTTTGCTCTGAGGGGATGGATTCTAGAGGTGGCCCCCACAGATTCAAGAGGTGGCCCCCACCGTGTATGGTGTGGCACTTTGTTCTATGTGGCACTTAGTTCCATTCAGGACTTGACGGGAACAGGTAGTACAACATGAGTAAGTGTCAAGTAGGAGTATACCAGACGCAGGAAATAGCAGACGCGGGGTTCGCGTTGCAAGAATGGTAGACGCGGAAATGGCAGACGCAGGGTTCGCGTCGCGAGAATGGCAGACGCGGGAATAGTAGACGCGGGATAGCAGACGCGGGGTTCGCGTCGCAAGATGCCTCAAACGCGAGCTCTGCGTTCAAGTCAGGACGCAAGGAAAGCGCGGACGCGGATAAAACTCTGCGTCATGGCAAAATGAATAGGACAAAGACGCGGGCATGGGATCCGCGTTAGGAAGCAAACAGAGAGAAGGGAAGGTGATATTTGTCCAGTGACAAGTCATGAATAACAATGTATGATACAAGTCCCGAGGATGAGGTCCATGTTCAAGGAGTGATTAACCACAGCAAACAGTCCAGATTAGTCGACTAGGGAGATATGGTAGTCGACTAGGGAGGGAGTTAGTCGACTATAGAGGAGGATCAAGTCGACTAGTCAAGTTGCGTTTGGAAATGGCGCGTCTCAGGAAAATGGCGCGTTTCAGGAAATGGCGCGTCTCAGGAGATGGCGTTAGTCGACTGGGAAAATGGATAGTCGACTAGTCAAGTCCGCGTCTAAGAGGACCGCGTTCACAGAAGGAAAGATAGTCGACTAGACGCGAGGGGCAAGTCGACTAAAGGAGCCTGCGTCACAAGGAACCAGACTGCGTTTCAAGGGGTTAGTCGACTTATGATTTGGGCAAGTCGACTAATACTGTAAAACAGTGAGCATAAACAGTTATTTAAGAGTTATGGTTTTTGTTGATAAAATTACAAGTTTATCCAAGTCCTTGGCGAGGAAAAGCACTCGCATAACCAGTAGGGAATCATGAGGAAAAGCGAGATCACTCGCATAACTAATAAAGTAGGGGATCAAGAGAAAAGCGAGATAACTCGCCTAACAAGATCTCTGCTGCGTCCAACAAAGGGAAATTCGGCCCCAATCCAAAAGGAGGGTACCGGCCCTAAGTCTTGCCGCCGGAGAAGAACGCGGCCAAAATCCTAAAGGAGTGGCCGGTCTTCACAAGTGATGGAGAGAGGTTGAAGAAGGTGGTATGGGGATGTTGTTATGGAGAAGATGGAGTTTGGGGTGAACAAGGGAAGCAAGAGAAGGAGCTCTCCCTTGGTGGCTTCTCTGTTGGAGGCTGCAGGAAGCTAAGAAGAAGAAAAAGAAGTAAAATGAAGAGAGAGAGAAGGAGAGGGGGTATTTATAGGATTTGAGTTTGTGAAGTGATGCAAATAAATAAAGGTGAGGGGGTTTTTGTAAAATTGAGGGATATGATATCACTCTTGGCCACTTGGCCGTTGTAGTGATGGGGAAGGGTTATAATATCAAGGAGAAGACTTTTGGAAGAGAGGCATTTAATGAAGAGAGAGAAGGGGAGGATAAAAGAATGATGCATTCCATATAAAACAAAAGAAACCAAGAAGCATCCTTGCGTTTCTCTCCCACAAACGCAACACTCTCCTGCGTTTGGGCAAAATGGGTTAAACGCAGGGATTAAGCCGCGTTTCAGGGAAAATGTGAAGGCTGCGTTCCAAAGAGGAGAGAGAAAATCATGATAATTGATGGGATTTGATCTGAAGTGCATTAAATGCGGAATGGGGAGGATCTACACAATAAATGCAGAATCCCAGGTTGGTGAGATCTGCGTTTGAGGAAGGAGAGAGAAAATGGGGAAAAGACAAAGGGGAATATGTGGGACAATCTCCTCGGTATCTGGGAAAACACCGGAAAAGCCCAAAATTGAAGTAACTCGGAAAGTTTCCCAAAAATTCCCAAAAATCATAAATATTATAAAATGATTTTCGGTGAAATCGGTTTTCAGAAATTCAATTTCCTTTTCGAGATAAAAATCATAAGGTCAACCGTCGATCTCGGTATACACCGGATTGGCCGGGTTTTGATAAAATCTGATAAATCTCAGAAAATGTATTTGGATAGAAAATAGGATTTTAAGAAATAATGTCTAAAGACACTTCTGGAAATTCCAAACCGTTTGTAAATTAAAAATCCGGAATCGGTCAACGGTACTGGCCAACACCGGTTTTGAAGATTTACAACTTAATTCAGGAAAATTCCAGAAAATCATATAAAATCCAGAATATTGGAAAACGATATTTAAAACTGAAACCGGTCAAATCGGAATACCAGAATGTCCAAACCGAGCAATACTCTGGGATCGGGCCTTCGGTTCAAACTAAGGTTGACTCCGAATCCACGAATCCAAATCCAAGACAAAACAATCATATAAGGAATTCATAATACAAAACAAACATGGAAGCAAATCGAAAAATACGATCGAGAAACCTGAATACGCAACTAAGTACGTATTCCGGGAGCGGGGTGTTACATCCATGCTTGTGCAGCCCTCAGTATTTCATGCCGCTCCTTGCAAGATATAGAAACCTATACAATGGGATTCCCATGAGGAAATGCCCCATGTCAAGCAAATATCTTTCAAGCTATTAAGAATTGGTTGCCCGAGCCTTTTAAGATGATTATTTCTCTTCTAGCTTACTTGGAATAGAATTTCGGATTTCTACATACATAACATGAATACCACTTGACAAACTTTTGTTTAACAGTACACTTTTATTCTTCCCAAAGCAAGGAATTACCCAAACAGTGTATACATTTGGGGCTATAGCAAAAGTTTCTAGAAAGCATGTTGGTGTTCGTGTGCCAGATGATGCTGTTGTCAAGCCATTCTTAGGAAATTGGGTGCTCCGTCTCTTCTGCTGGCGACCGCGAGTACCACGGAACCACCATCGGAGCACTCCTCCTCCACCGTGTGGCCGTGACGGTCTCCGCGAGATCTGTCGGGAGCCTCCATCGTCGTCCACGAGATCCGCTGTCGACGGCCGCGCATGACCCCATGGCGGTGCACACACCTTGCGTGGGCATGGGCACCTTCTCCCCCAAGCCTCTAAGATGCTGGAAGAAGATTCAGACTGAAGGGAAGCGTTCCAGATTTACGAGTTGATTTGCTACTTCCATATTCGGACTCGTGATAAGTCCAGGTGAGTGTTCCTTGTTTTCTTATTGAGTATTTTGATATTATTTTATATGAGTGCTTTTAACTGGTTCCTATATACGTTATTATGTTTAAACAGTATTCATGTTTAATTACTGTCTATGCATGTCAATTATTGTTCAGGTTCACATTCACGTATTAAATACATAATCAACAAACTCCGGAAGACCACATTGCTGATTCAAAATAAATATCCTGATACCATTTAGATAACTTGACTAACTATATGACATCTAACTGATAACAATACTATGCATATTACTGAAAGTTACTGGGACAAGATTGTTTGACCGTAACACCCTGTACAGTTCTATTGTTTATCGTATACACGGTTACTGTTACTGTTACTGATATTGTTCACCGTGTATACGATTACTGATTGACTGTTACTGTACTGATAATATTACCGTCCCGTAGCATCCCAGTAATTGGAATGGCATAAGATATTGATTGTCACTAATGGCATTACCTCACTGACTGTTCACTAGACACCTTTTACTGGACCTTGACATATGACTGTATCATTGTTACTGGACATCTAATACTCCTATACCCCCCTGTATCCATGTCCCATGCACTGTTAACCTGTTAATAGCACAGTCAAACCGGCGTCCGGCGGTTTGCCGCCTGGTGTCGGGATTGACGAGGATGTATCCCACAATCGTGCTGGCGTCCGGCGGATCTTGAAAGGAACTAAGTGCCACGTGGAGCAAAGTGCCACACCATACACATGGTGGGGGCCACCTCTTGAATCCACGGGGGCCACCTCTAGAATCCTGTTTCCCTCAGAGCAAAGTGCCACACGGAGCAAAGTGCCACACCATACACATGGTGGGGGCCACCTCTTGAATCTGTGGGGGCCACCTCTTGAATCTGTAGGCTATCTATTGTACGTGACGCCTGGTGTTAGCGTGATATTGCATTCTCAGTGCCTATTAGCATCCACACGCACTTGTATGATGATAACCCTTAGGATACATGTTATTTGGTTCTCTTTCCCTATTCGAACAATGATACCCGCATATCGGAGTTCGGATGAGTTCTACTGGATGTGCGGGCTCCAGGGTGAACTGTCGGATGTTGTGGGACGCCGGTGGGAAAGTGACAAAGATAACGTAGAACATTACTGATTGTTATTGAATGAATTGAATGAACACATTGTGTTATACCCTGAATGGTTACCCCTGCCTTATGACACATGACTGTATACATGATTGTAACCAGGACCACATGATTATAATCAGGACCAGACTTATGACCAGACTTGGATACCAGTTTAGTGACATGTGATGGATACCTATATTGACATTGATTGCATATTTACAGTTGTGCCATTTGACTGCTATCTGTATTCATGTTTTCATCATTTGTGTTACTGTTCAGTTATTTATTGTGTTATTTAGTCTTTCTATCTGCAGTTGTCTTTATTATTATATATGCACTGTTTCTTCTGCACGAGTTCTTTCTCCTTTACACACACACTCATTATGGTCGCGTTCTGACGACCCTGGATTTGCACGTCCAGCTATTGGACGATTGTTTCTAATGGCAGGTGTTGATGAGGCGGTACGCTTTGCGAGTAGCTTGGGTCCTCTTCCTTTGATTCTGGTATACTTGCATTTTATTCTTGTTATGATTCTTTGATTCCTGGATATCACCTTTGACTTCTATTCAGCTGTCATTTTCTTCCTGTTATTCATTGCTATCATGTGTAGTCTTATATGTATTATTGCAGTGATCCTTGATTATTATAGTTCTGATTTATAGCTTGTTCAGGTTACAATTGAGGCTTAGCGTATATACGTGGGGTATTTTCCTCGCGTATATGCGTCGCCATAACGTCTCCGTATCTTTAGGATCGGGGCGTTACACCCTCCAAGTTGGTTTCTACATGAAATACAATCTTAGTTTCTCTTTCTTTAAGTCCAACATCCAAGAATCTCTCTCTCTTAGTCCATAAGCCCCGTTAACTATGAAAAGCATAAAAAATACAAATAAAAAATCAAATACAAAACTCTAAGCATAGATTTCCTGTAAATGCATTAGAAATAGGACTGGAAGAATTTGGAAGCACATAGGCGAATCCTAATGGCAAAAAAGGTCACAAAAGTTTGCAAACTACTATTGTTCTCTGATTTTGAAAAAAATCCTTCCTTTTTTGGTGGATGTCTAAAACTTCAAATGTATGACAGTATCAATAGGAATTTAGAGACCCTGGGCGCAAATAAATATCAGAGAGTACTCTTACCTTTAAGTATTGTGTTTTATGCTTGGATTTCTTGAAAATATGCTTTGCATCGAACCTTATGACGTTTGATTATTAGCTATTTTTTATCAAGAAAACTAAATACCGGAGTTTGTGTGCTGGAAGGAAATTGGTAAGAAGTTCGAGAAGGAAATCAATTTGCAATTTACTATTAGCTAGGTAGTAGAGGTTTACTCTCAAATGTTTTGATTTTACCCTTGGAATAAATAAGGAACATAATAGGGTTGGCAATTCAGTTTTCCGATTAACTGATGACAGTATAAATCAAACTTGATTTTTTTGGAGATTTAGATGAACCTTTGAGATATTTGGAATTTTATTTAGATTGTTTTATACTGTATATATTGTATTTATGATCCTTCGAGAAGTTGGAAGGCATCATTAATCCTGAGTCATCTTTTAGAAGATTTCTCTTTTTTTGTTAGTTAGGAGTGTTTCTTCGTTGTTGGTTAGCAAAGATTTCTCCTATTGAAGGGAAGTACAAAGTTCGGTTACGAAGATGAGCATACTTTGTTGATTGTAGGGAGATATTGTTGATTGGACATGGTAATATGCATTGTACATGTTATCTTATGTATGACATTAGGATTGTTAATGGACCTTGTTGTGTCATGCCTCGCCAAGCCCAAGCACAGTCCACATAGAAACAGTTAGGCTGAAGAACGAGCCAAAGTATTGCGTTGGCCTAGATCTATACAATCATGTACTGGTCCACTAGATACTAGGCAGGTTAAATCGTGCCTCTAATAGTGATGTGAAACGGTACGTGCGTGCCATGTAGGAAACCGGTGATATAATTAAACTCACTACGTTTTATCAAATAGAAAGATTTTCGGAAGGAAAACAATTCAAAATTAACAATGTTGCAAATGGATTTAAATAAGATACAAGCGTAGCTTTGCACATTTCTAATCTCAATCGAATTAACAACAATACCTATATTATACAGGGTAAGTTCTAAAATCAACATTAAAGCTAAGCAATCACAAGTTACAGATTCACACATTTTATGATATAGTGGATGTCATGAAATAAAGATAATACTTTAGAGATGATTTAACTGATACGTACTCCAACTAATAAACTAAGTATCGAAGAAGAAACTTTACCGACTGAAAGCTTATTTTCAGGTAACCGTGTTGAACTTGAATTGTTGAATTTGTGAATGGCTGATTCTATGTTCTGTTGATCCACAATTTACTCTGTTGGCTCATTTATTGTTGTAGTGGGTGCTGCTATTAAGGACTATTGTAGGCATGCAGAGGAGTTGCTCGGACGAGATGGCCTGAACTGGTACTTACGTGTGTGCTGTAAATTTGTTTCTAAATATCAGATTACTAGTCAAGCTGCACCATAAATTCATTATCTAAAATGTTACCAATTTTCTCTACTGTGTAGGATGAATATCTGAAAGTGAGGAAGTGATTTCAAAAATTAGCTCAGGGTAAGACTCATCAACCAGTCAGTTGTTTATGGATCGTCAAGACCTTGTAAACCACTTAGTCATTGATATTGAAAATAGAACTGATGCTAAATCTACAACATAAGTATTGTAATTTAAATTATTTTAAAATTTTGAAAAGTCTAGTACTACATGCATGTAAATCTTTAATAGTTTCTTAGATAAACCATTTTGGACAAATCTGAACCAACACAATATTGTAAACACTAATAGTTTTAAATTCTTTTCGAATGTTACACCATAACTTATAGTAAGCGTTACTTGTTCAAATATATATAACTGATTTTTCATATGTAAAACTTGCATTTGTGTGACAAAATATGATGCAGACTCAGATGTTTAGACCTAAAATGCAGAATGAAGTGCAGTAGAGAACTTAACTTAGTGCCTATCATTACTAAAAAAAGTCTTCCAAAAGATAGCTAGTGAACTTTAACTCTCTATTGGATATTAAAGTTTTAGGCACTTAGATCTTGGATCAACAATATACACGATGTCGATGAAAAGGGATTATCAGAGGTATGATTCTAAAGGTATGTTACAGTTTACCTGCTTTTTAGCAATGAGAATGAAAGATATGCAAACAACTAAAAGCAGAGGAGATGCACCCTTAAGTTTAACAATAATGGAAGAAAAGTTGATAATCTGTAAGGTGTTATTCTTCCATAACTACATCCTCAAAAATTTTGGATATAGATCGATCATAGATAACATCTTTTATGATACTCACATTCTTTGTCATATATAGCTTCAGAATTTATCCTCAGAGAAATGAACATTTATTAGGACAAAGCACTGTTGTTTGATCTTTAACTCTGTAGTCACAAAGGTGACTTCAACAAGCTTTGTTATCACTAGGATGGCCTCAGGAGGAATTGGAGTATTGGACTCCTCAATGTTATCTAGTGTTCTAAATGGCGGCCACAGCGGCTACATCGGTCGGGAAAATTTATCAGAGATAGGGATATATCAGGGATATATCGGAGATATTTTCAAAAATCGGATGTCAAAATCGGACTGAAAATATACACATCTCTTGTCTTAAATCGCATCTCAATAAGACAATATATGCATAAATTATATAAATCTATATAAAACATTATACTTATATGTTTAAGATATACTTAACTCGATAACTTGCATTAAGCTTATGAATCCATAATCACTATCCAAGTATAGAATCTTCAAAAACGCTACATTGCCACATCACTCGAATTACCGAAATACCTAACCTAGAAATTTGGTGTAAAACGCTATATCAGCTCCAAATCGCCGAAATTGCGGCCGATATTTCAAGTCCATGCCTATTTATGAAAAATACTATATCAGTTTGGATGTGCTAAATCATTGCGGCTAGGTGCCGTAAACGCAATATCGGCGCAATATCGGGGTTATATCGGGGATATTTAGAACACTGATGTTATCGCCCTGAATTTCTTCATCAGAGACAGTCCTCAGGTTCTTCCACTAGTAAGTGAACTCTTCAGGGCTCAGACTCCGTGTTTGTTACATACAGTTTAATGGCAACTCTGATTGGGCTTGGTGTCGGCAGTTGAGGAGGAAGGTGCTGACAGCCAGAGTAGACAATGGCACTAGGAGTTGATAGTAAAGGAGGAAGGGGATCTGGATTCGTTATAGGTGGTTTTCTAAGTTTGGTACTTTGAGTGGGCTTGGACATATGACAACAGTATGTCTATAATCTTGACAATTGTTACACTGGACTACAGGACGATGTGTGGAGAAGTCCCTTTTAGTGTTTTGGCTTTTAGCGTCGTTTTTGTCTTTAGTGTCCATCTTATATGCTGGTGTGTGTATTACCCTGTGTGAGTATTGATATGACGTGAACTTGAATGTTAGGACTCGGTGACCCTGACTCCTAAATATGTAACCTAACTTGGGAGCATCAGAGTGTCGAAACAAAGTGTCAGCTTTTTTTAGCTCAGTAATTCTATAAGTGCAACGGTACTTTTGATTCAGATGAGTCTTCATGTCATGCCAAGTTCCAATAGGGTATTCTCTTCTTAACTCACGGAGAGTCTCAAGGGCAGACCAATATCGACTTAGTCAGTCATGCTCATGGCAATAAATCTAATTTTCTCAATTTCAGACAATAGGTATCGTGTGAAGTACCTATCCATGATTTGTAGCCAATCCAAAAATTTTTGCGAACCAGAACGATCAGAATAATCTAAATGACCATCAAAGATTGGTACGTCCAATTGGATGCTCTTCAAGTATCGGTCAACATGATATTGTTCATCACGCCTTTGATTGTTGGAACGAACCACGTTGTCCTTCATGTTCATGAAGGTGCTCGCGATAGTTCCCAATCCTATACAAAGACTCTAAGACGTGCTTTGATTTAGGAAACGTGTTATCTATGCGCTTCATTGTAGCATTCCATTTTGCTATGAAGATCGGGATACATTGACTCTTTTTTTTTGATGCAAAAGAAAGAAAAGAAAGCAAACTTCCCTAAACAAATGTCTATTTTTTTAACCTAATGCAAGATGTACCTGCCAAATTTTGTGCTCTGATACCAAATTGATGTGAAATGGTGCGTGCGTGCCATGTAGGAAACTAGTGATATAATTAAACTCGCTACATTTCACCAAATAGAAAGATCTTTAGTAGAAAAATAATTCAAAACTTACAATGTTATAAATAGATTTAAATAAGATCACAAGCGTAATTTTGTACATTTCTAATTTCAATCGAATTAACAACAATACCTATATTATGCAGGGGAAGTTCTAAAATCAACATCAAAGCTAAGCAATCATAAGTTAGAGATTCACACATCTCACGATGTAATGGATGACCTAAAATAAAGATAATACTTTAAAGATTATTTAATTGATGTGTAATACAACTAATAATCTGAGTATTGAAGAAGAAACTTTACAGACTGTGAAGCTCATTTTCAGGTAACCATGTTGATCTTGAATTGTTGAATTTGTGAATGGCTGATTCTATGTTCTATGGATCACAATTTACTCGATTGGCTCATTTGTTGTTATAGTGGGTGCTGCTATTGAGGACTATTGTAGGCATGCAGAGGAGTTGCTCAGACGAGATGGCCTGGACGTAGTACTTACGTGTGTGTTGTTGTGGCATCAGCACGACCTGGATGTTTGTCGGGCACTACATCAGTATCCAAGGCAGGATGGGTAAGGAGGAGCAATTGCCGTACACGAAGAGGAGCAAAGTAAGGTGGTCGTTGTGGCTGCGAGATGGGTAGCTGAGCAAGGTACAGAGGAGGAGGAGGAGGACTTACCGTCAAGATTAGGAAGATGACGGCGGAGAGGTTGAGGTGTGCTGGGACAATGTTGATGTTGGGTTCGGACGGGGCTTGCGCTGTGCTTCGTGGGAGTAGAAGGTGATGGAGAGGTGAAGGCTCTATGGTTGGACGGTCGTGGTCGTTGTTGATGCAGAGGAGGGGGCGTTGGGTTTGCTGGTGGGAGTTGTAGAGAAGTGAGAATAGTGAATAGGAGACAAGAAGAAGAAGACGAAATAAAGAGAAAGGAAGGGGAAGAGAGGAAACCAAAGAGAGGGAAGAAGGGGAGCGATGAGCAGTAGTAGCAGGCAAGGGATTTTCTGTCAAATTTTCATTAGAGATAAGAAAGAGAGGAGGCACAGAGAAGAAGATAGAGTGCAGGAAACAAATTCATTCATTAAGTTCTGCAAATAGAGTACATGGGTTTATATATAGGTTACATGTTTATAATACCAGTTACAACTACCCACTACAAGTTCCAACTACTCTTAAAACTACCCGTTATCTCACTCCAAATGAAATACACAGAAATACAAACAAATTGATGAGGACATCATGCCGCTCAAGGGCAGATTCGATCGAGTATACTTCAGGAAGTGACGCACTGGTGTTCTTTGGCTTTAGATTGGATTTGTTTTAGCTTTATTTGTAGTAGATGTTTTAGTTTTATTTGTGTTCTTTTGTGAACGTTTAGTACCACATCGGTTATTTCCCAGTAGTCCTCTTTTGTAAAACCTATATAAGGCCCCCTAGACTATTGTATTGGATTATGGAATGATTAAAATTTCCTCAAATTATCTGGCTTAATTCTTGAATCTTTTTGCTCTCGAGTTTTGGGGTGAGAAGCCCGCGTAAGGGGTGGAAACCCAAAATCTTATTCTGTTCTCAAATTTAAAATTTTAGTTACAATTTGAAGGTGATTGCGATCCAGATTGGTATTACATCATTTTGGTATCAGAGCCCTAATTTTCAATTCCCTTCAAAATTTTCTTTTTCCAAAATTTTCTTCCAGTCTTCAAACCCTAGATCTATATTCTAAATCCATTCAAAAAAATACAGTGAAAACTCTGTCGAAAATCCCCAGAAATTCCCTTCGAAAATCCCTAAAAATTCCCAAAAGTCACTGTTCCTCCTTCTCCTTCCCTTCAAATCTGGCGGCAACAGTCCACCTGCCTTCCTCGCCGAAGTCGTCGACTAGGCAGATCTCTAACATCAGCGTCGTCACCAACGAGCTTCAACACCATCGCCCTCGCCAACGACTACTTGCCATCAACTTCTTGTTGTCACTGCGGCTTCACAAGATCCAAATCACCATTAAATCCAGTCACGATCGGTTCCGACGAAGCGTCGCTCTCACCACATCGTCGTCATCAAGGTTTCGCTCGAGGTGAACCCTAGATTTTGCCGACGAAGCTTCACTCAGTCTGCCAACGTCAGATCCGGGCACCAACGCCGGAACCAACGCTTTGCACCACCTCCGGTGCCGCGCCACCGGACTTCGTCCATCGTTGTAACCCTAGCTTCCATCTGTGCCTTGGTCAAAGTGGATCTGAGCCTCAATCAGAGCGGATCCGACGCCTTCTCTTCTCTAGTGCCGACGCCTTCTCTTCTCCGGCGCCTCCGACTGAAGCACGACGCCAGTCAGATCTTTCCCCTCCTGTCGTCATCCAGATCCAACGCCAAGATCACCACCACCATCATCACCACCCACCCCTTGTCGCGAACCCTAACGGAGATCGAGGGATGGAGGCGGGCACGCGGCGGACAGGGCTGTCTGAGGGTGAAGCAGGTTCTCAAAAGAGAACCCGAATTGGATTTAAGAAAGGGGGAGCGAGTCGGGTCGGATCCAAACGACCCGACCCAACGCACTTGACCCGGCCCAGTTAGAACAGTCAGCTCCTGCTGACATCAGCACTGACGTCAGCCAACCAGGTTATTTCACTGAGTTGACTCAGTCCAAATCGTTTGCTGACTCAGTCCAGTTCGTTCCTGACTCAGTCCAGAAACACAATAGCACTTCCGACGACCGTTCAGAGCTCGTTTCAAGTCCAAATCGAGCCGTTTTCGAGGCAGTGGATTCGTGACAACCAGTACTACGCGCCTACAGCAGTCTCATTCAGGTTTGAGTTATGGTCGCCTCTCCAGGTAACTTTGAATATTCTATTCAGTTATTCTTGCTACTTAATTAAAATAGCTAGCCTTTCCAATCTGTCGCAAGGTAGAATTCATTGACTGTTGCCCACTAAATAAGTGAGTTGTGTGATTCTGACTTTGAGTGGTAACCCGACTTAATATTGATTGTGGAACTTAACTAATTTGAATTCGTGATCACTTGATTTATCTTGAAGTTAACTGTATCAGTACGTGTCTTTATCACTGTCTCCACATTACATTTTCTTAATCACTTGTTAATCTACGTAGCTTAAAATTGGTATTGTATTTCATCACTCTCATCTCTGACTCCTCCTGCATAACATAAATATCAGTTTTAGGACAGCTTGCATTTAGAGCCAGGTTGGATCTTGCATGCCTAATAGAAGTGATAGAACTTTTTCTGTAGGAGAAACTTCGGCACTAATGGACCCTAGCATTCATGATACTCTTAACACAATCCTAAACAAGATAGAAAATATGGACAGACAACTACAAGAAGTTAGGGATCAGGTTGATGTCAATTGTAGGGATCTAACAACCCGAATTGGTAGGCTAGAAACCAATAGGAGAAGAATTAGAGAGGAGGAAAGTTCTCGAAATGACAATAGGTCTCCCAGGCGTGAGCAAGGCCCACCTTACCATACAACTGACGCTGATGCCCAGTATATCAGGAGCGTTAAAGTCGATGCTCCTTCCTTCGACGGGCGCTTAGACCCTCAGGTTTATATAGATAGGTAGTTGGCTATGGACCAATATTTTCGTTGGCATGACATGTCTGAGTCAAGGAAGATTCGATTGGCCGTAATGAAACTAACGGGACAAGCTGGGTAATATTGGGAAAACCTAGAGAGGATGATGAGGTACAGAAGGGAAGACCCAGTGGACACTTGGAAAAGCATGAAAGAGAAGCTTATGTTGAAGTATGTTCCACCTTCATTCAGTCAATAATTATTAGACAAATGGAATCGATGGACCCAGGGGAACAAATCAGCCACTGATTACATTACTAAATTTGATGAATATTTGAATCGGTGTGGAGCTATCGAGTTAGAATCTCCCGAACAGACCCTATCTAGGTTCAGGTCCGGTCTTAGGAATGATTATCGCCGAGAGCTCATTGCTCGAGGCATCACGACTCTAGAACAGACATATCAGCTAGTCACCGACTTAGATGAGTCTAGAGGATTCTATTTTAACTGAAATAACTTTAGAGATAACTCTAGAACCGCCACTACTAGCTAGCCAAGTTTCAACCGAACTCTTCCTACCCCAAGTAAATCTGCCTCCAGTTCCTCTAGCGTCAAACCAGCAGGTCCTTCTGGTGCAAAGCCCTTCACATCCGAAAAGAGAACGATCAGTGAGCGAGGAAAAGTCAACCCTAGAACCCAATGCTATAGGTGTCAAGGGTATGGTCACCTTGCCAGCCAGTGCCCGAGTCAAACTAAGACCCTCTTTGTAGAAATTCCCATTGAAGATGTAGAAGGAGAGGATGACGGAGAAGAGGTTGTGCACCAACAAGATGATGACTCAGATGCCTCTGTCGAAGAGTGTGAATTCAATGGGTGCATCAGAACTGTGGAAATGACGAGCCTACCTCCTAATGTAGCTCGCACCAAATTAGGAGTGGTTAGATGCACTTTAAGCCAGCCTGAACCACTCAATGACTGGAGAAGGACTGCCATATTTCAAACTTGCACAAAAATTGGTAATAAGAACTGTAAGGTAATAGTGGATAGTGGCAGCTGCATCAACGCTGTTGCGTTAAAGTTAATCACCACCTTGGGGATGACACCGGTGAAGCATCCAAACCCCTACAAGGTTACATGGATCGACGCTACATCTATAGATGTTCAGGAGAGATGTCAAATTCTCATCCAGTTTGCCACATGCACAGATAATGTGTGGTGTGACATACTCCCCATGAATGTAGGTCATATCATTTTGGGTCGACCATGGTTATTTGACTTAGACGTGATCATATATGGACGTACTAACCAGTGTTCGTTCGTCCATAACGGAAAAAAAGGTGAAGATTATGCCAAATCAACCGAAACCGCCAACCCGAGAAAAAGAGGCTGACAAAGAGAAAGACAAAGTGGACGTTATAAATCCTAAAGAAAAGGGTGATAAGGACAAAGGTAAGATGGAAATGAATTTGATTAGCCACGATCAAATTGAAAAGAGCTTACAGGATGGTTCTACTTGTTATGCGCTCGTGCTCGAGAGGCTAACCGGAATATCGAGGAGCATATTCCTTTACATATTAAACCAATTCTGGAGGAGTTTTCTGAAACTCTCCCACAAGATCTACCAGAAGAGTTGCCCCCTATGCGTGACATTCAACATGCTATTGACTTAGTCCAAGGAGCAACTTTACCAAATTTGCCCCACTATAGATGAACCCAACTGAACATGCGGAATTACAACGGCAAGTAGAAGAGTTACTCGACAAGGGGTTCATCAAAGAGAGCTTGAGCCCATGTGCGGTTCCCGCACTTTTGGCGCCAAAGAAGGATGATACATATCGTATGTGTGTGGATAGTCGTGTAATCAATAAAATTACCGTCAAGTACCATTTCCCTATTCCCCATCTTGATGATAGGCTGGATCTGATGTCGGGTGCCACAGTCTTCTCCAAAATTGATCTAAGAGCGGGTACCATCAAATTAGAATCCGACCAGGGATGAATGGAAAACTGCATTTAAAACTAAAGACGGGTTATATGAATGGTTGGTTATGCCCTTTGGACTGTCCAATACTTTTAGCACCTTCATGAGAGTAATGACCCAATTGTTTCGACCGTTTATCGGTAAATTCGTGGTGGTCTATTTTGATGACATACTAATTTACAGCCAAACTCAGGAGCAACATGTGGGACACCTGAGGCAAGTCCTCTGCACACTCCAGGCTGAGAAGTTTTATGTAAGTCCAAAAAAGTGTGCTTTCTGTATAGACAGGGTTATCTTCTTAGGATTTGTGGTTTCCTCCGAGGGGGTTTCCGCGGACCCTGAAAAGGTGAAGGCAATAACCGAGTGGCCACAGCCCCGAACGATTAGGGAAGTCAGAAGCTTTCACGGGTTAGCCACTTTCTACCGTCGGTTCATAAAGAATTTTAGTGCTATTATGGCACCTATAATCGACTGTTTAAAGAGCGAGGTGTTCCAGTGGACTCCTGCTGCCTCCAAGGCTTTCGCTGAAATTAAGAGGATGATGACGGAAGCTCCCGTAATGCGTCTCCCTGACTTTTCAAAAGCTTTTGAAGTAACTTGTGACGCATCGGGACTGGCAATAGGTGGTGTACTGAATCAGGAAAGCCACCCGGTTGCTTATTTCAACGAAAAACTAAATGATGCCCGGCAACGCTACTCCACATATGACAAGGAATTTTATGCGGTTATACAGGTTTTGCGCTACTGGAGACATTATCTGTTACCGCAGGAATTTGTGTTGTATTCAGATCATGAAGCGCTAAGGTATCTCAACTCCCAGAAGAGACTGAATGCGAGACATAGCAAATGGGTGGAGTTCCTGCAGGATTACACTTTTGTTCTCAAACATAAAGCAGGCATCGAGAATAAGGTCGCTGATGCGCTGAGTCGACGTGTCACGATCTTGGTGGCAATGAGCATAGAAGTGGTTGGATTCGAGAAGTTATGAGAGGAGTATGATTCATGTCCCGATTTTGGGAAAATTTATGTCACGTTACGAGATGGCCCTGTTCGTGTGATGTACGATTTTCTTCTTCAAGACGGTTATCATTCAGATTCCGTAAGTTGTGTATTCCCCGTACGTCCCTCAAGGATTTTCTCTCTTGGGAAATACATGCTGGAGGTTTGGCAGGACATTTCGGTCAGAACAAGACAATTGAGGCCGTTGAACACCGATTCTACTGGCCGAGTCTGAAGAGAGATGTCTCTAAAATAGTTAGCCAATATCGTATGTGCCAACTGGCCAAGCAACAAAAAAAGATTGCCAGACCTTACACTCCTCTTCCTGTACCTAATTGCCTTGGTAAGACGTGAGCCTAGACTTCATACTAGGATTGTCAAAAACTCAAAAAAAGCACGACTCTATCCTAGTAGTAGTTGATCGATTGTAAAAATGGCTCACTTTATCCCGTGTTCCAAGATCTCAGATGCGTCTCGAGTAGCTGTCTTATTCTTTGATAATATCATCAAGTTGCACGGGATACCCAAAATCATGGTGTCCGATAGGGATGTTAAGTTTGTTAGCTACTTCTGGAAAACACTTTGGCATAAGATGGGCACCAAACTGAAATTCTCAACAGCCTTTCATCCACAGACAGATGGCCAAACAGAGGTAGTAAACAGAACACTAGAAAATCTCCTTAGGTGTCTAGTTAGAGAAAATTTGAAAACTTGGGATCTCATTTTACCTATGGCTAAATTTGCATATAATGGATCTGTCAATAGGACTACGAGTCTCAGTCCTTTTGAAATAGTAAACGATTTTAAGCCCAGGCAACCAGTTGACTTAATTTCCATGGCTCATCATCATTTTAGGGTATCAGACTCAGCTCTGCATTTGCATCTCATATCTGTGCATTACATGAGGAGATCAGAGAAAAGATAATGAAAAATAATACTGATATAAAGCTTCTGCAGATCTACATCGCCGACTAAGAACTTTTAATGTCGGAGATTATGTGATGGTCCGCATGCGACCCGAGCGGTTTCCATCAGGAACTGTGAAGAAATTACACACGCGGAGCGCAGGGCCATTCAAGATTCTCAAGAAAATCAATTCAAATGCTTATGTGGTGGATCTCCCACCTGACTTTGGCATCAGTTGCACTTTTAATGTTGAGGATTTGGTTCCATATAGAGGTACTTTTGATACCCCTTCTGACCCATTCGTGAATGAGCCAAGCCAAGACCTTCTTTCTGAGAGCCCCCTACTACCTCCACTTCCCCCTAAACTGTCCTATGCAACAGAGAATATAGATTCTATCTTGGATGATCAGATTATCTTTACTAGAGATGGAGGGACGCGACGCTATCTCATTAAGTGGACGGAAAAATCTGATTCAGAAAATTCTTGGATTACCGAGGAAGACCTCCAGCATCTTGATCCTGCTCGACTGGAGCGCTATCATAGCCAGCAGCAGTTACTGTCCTCCATACTCGACAGGGTCGAGTCCTTTCCACCCGGGGGAATTGATGAGGACATCATGCCGCTCAGGGGCAGATTCGATCGAGTATACTTCAGGAAGCGACACACTGGTGTTCTTTGGCTTTAGATTGGATTTGTTTCAGCTTTATTTGTAGTAGATGTTTTAGTTTTATTTGTGTTCTTTTGTGGACGTTTAGTACCATATCGGTTATTTCCCAGTAGTCCTCTTTTGTAAAGCCTATATAAGGCCCCCTAGACTATTGTATTGGATTATGGAATGATTAAAATTTCCTCAAATTATCTGGCTTAATTCTTGAGCCTTTTTGCTCTCGAGTTTTGGGGTGAGAAGCCCGCGTAAGGGGTGGAAACCCAAAATCTTATTCTGTTCTCAAATTTAAATTTTTGGTTACAATTTGAAGGTGATTGCGATCCAGGTTGGTATTACATCACAAATACACTGAAAATACAATAAGAATTGAAGCTAAGATGTTCTCACTAAATAGTGCTGGCCCATTCATGTCTAATTTGGGCATCCTATTTTGTGCCTACTTCAAGCACTTTGTGTCTAATTATTTCTAAAATAGTTTGTCATTGAAATTCATACATGAAAACGAATAGGAATAAATCTAGTGGCCAGGAGATATCTACAATAAAGTATGTAAACTCTAGCAATAAGGTACATAATTAACTATCTGAAAATCTTTTATTCAATTATATATCCAAATAATTGTAAGAAAAATCACAAATTAAACTAATTTGTTACGAGTTCAATGTAATCCATTCGAAGCCATATACATTCTGAGAATAATCTAACTAATTTTAGATGAAGGGATAAAATCAATACATTTAATCGTGCCGACCCCATGGAGCTCCACTCGTGCTTTGACTGGGCCATGCCGTGTCGGGGAGAGGTCAGTCCAAGCATGGCATGAGAGTAACTGGGTAGTAAATTTGACAACCCAGGGATGATCATTCATGTTTTCATTATCCATGTACCAAACATTTTTGTGTTGGGCCTGGGTCTTGTTTTTATTATCCATGTACCAAACATTGTTGTGCCGGCCCATCCGCCTTGGGCCGCCCGAGCCCATTACCAACCCTACATGGCAGGATTATTTTTTTGATTGGTGAGTGTTTCTTATTTGAGGAAATGAAGTTCTTTGAGCCTTTCATAGTAGAGAGCAGGAATCGTTGAAGGTATGCCCTCCACAATTTGTAATATTTTCCCTACTACTTGGCTGTTACCTTTTCCTGTTGACATGGTCTGAATTGATTGAATTATCAAAACTGACTTGTGTGAAACATACATCACTAACTTCTCATTGTTAGCTATTACACTAATTTTCATTTTAATATTTAGAATAACATATCAATATTCTTTTCACATATTTCAATTTGATTTTTTGACGCACGGTTCATTGTAATTATTTCAGTCAAATCCACCGAAAAACAAACACAAAATTTGAATAATTGTTTCTCGTTACTGATATCGTAAAAGCTCATGAACAAAGAGTCTAAAATTTCTAAAACCAAATATTCCTCATTTTACCAGTCAGTACATTTTTATATCAGAGCTTGAGTAGTATTGCGGTTACTGAAAATGAAGAACTTATGTGATTGAGTTTTTTTTTTCTAGTCCCTTTCCTTTTTTTGGCCATTTAGGGGTGATATAATGACAATAAATAAAACTTTTGCCAATAAATTTAGTAATTCATATTACATTGGCATGCAACTAGACTGGCCTTTACATGTGGCATGTTTTGTCCCCCACCACCCAAAAAAAAAAAAAAAAGAGAACACAGGGCCATGTTTCTGAGTCCAAATCAAGTTATTTTTTTTGTCCAATGGATTTATTAAGTTATCAACAACCCCATTTATAGTCGGCTTTCCAATTTTCCCTACGGACCAGCCAAGGTAGGGAATCATGTCTTGTTCTTGTTGTATCAATTATGTGGGAAGGGACCAAGGAATTTTGGTGTCTGCATCTTTGATGAAGCGGGCCTTTGCTTATTTGTGCTATTGATATGGACTTTATGAATCTTAGGGTTTTCTTTTTTCCCCCTAATACTTCCTATCCTTCCCTGTCTAACTCTTAACTCACGCATTTATACCTGGCACAAGGAACTAATGCTAGCTTTAAGATCCATCAGCATATCTAAATTAAGCCAGCTTGATAGTGGTGTTTTGTTTTTCTAGAATTAATATAAACATTTTCTTTCAATTAATAAGGTTGATAACCCTTGCTATATTGATGGCGAGGTAGAATTTTTTTTTGAATTGTAATGGTTGTGTTTGACTGATGAGCTTTCATGCTGTTTTCGTGTTTTTTGGGGCTCACCACAGTAGACATTAGCAGAATTATGAAAATTTGGTATTTCCTCTCATTTGTGTTTGAAGTTATACCAGAGAGCTGTAATGTGGCTTTCATAATCCTTTTAGTCTCGCACAAGAGACCAATAATGTAGTCGATATAGTTTGATAGCACATCATATGGTACACTAGTGACAACTCAATTTCATATTAGGTATAATCAAGCAGAGACAACTCCTTCCTATAAAGTTGACCTCATCTTCTCAATCTTGAAAGGAACATTGGGCGGAGACCAGGTCTCAATTCTTGAAAACAACATGAAAATGCATTCATATCTTGCTATTGTGATTGGAAACGGTTATTTCAGTATATGTACTCTCTTGTGCATAACTATTTTATGAGGGAATCCTAGTAATTGCCAATTGATAAAATTTTTCTTGTACTAGGGAAATTGAAGATTTTACAACTCTTTGCATTAGAGATATCTGATGGATATTAGAGATATGCTTGAGTGATTTGTAATATTCTATGTATTAGTGAGATCTTCTAGGTTTCCTTTTACTTGTTGATGTTTGCCTAGTTTGGGTTGAGAACCATCAACACTTCATTCTAGTGTTTTAATTTTGGAATATGATTCCATTTTCCATTTATGGTTTTTAAAATGGCATTTCTTTATATTTACTTATAATGTTTTTATTCATAAACAATAGATGAAATAATAGAGGTGAAGGGTGGGAGCAGGTTATGGTGAGTCTCAGGATCAAGTATCGCTGATGGCCTTTGTTCCACATATATGTGTATGTGTGAGGGTGCGCGCGCGCGTGGGGGGGTTGGGGGGGGACGCGATTTTTTTTTTTTTTTTGTTGATTGTGTATTTGTACACGGCAGAAGGAACTACCAAACAATAGTTTTAAAATCCATATCATATTTAAGTTCACAAGCCAGTTAAACTATTTTGTTTAATTTTGTGAAATTATGATAAATATTACCATTGAATTATTAAGGTGGATAACCTCACCCTTGTGCAGGTAGACAAGAAAACTGCATACATTTTGTTGGCTGTGTTATGACAAGCAGGAGTTTAAACCAAGAAAATTTTGAAGTATATATGTAGAAATTGAAATATACTACATAATCGAGTCCTTTGTAACAATCAAGAATGTTAAGGCACAAGTGGAATTTATGCCTATGTTGAAATGCTAATCTTCGAGAACAGAATACAAGAAAATGCTTCTGTTTTTGACAAGTTATAACTTGTCTTTATTTCATTTTATGATTAGCGGTTGTCCTCCCCTATTTACATCTGAACTTTTGACCCAGAAACTAACTAATGTTTTCTTCTTTATCTGCATTCACTTTTGAAAGTTGTCTCCAGAAGACCTAACAAGATATCAGTTCTTTTTTTTTTTTCCCAACATGCAGGATAGATGTAACATGGACGTTCATTCCCTTTGTTATGGTTATCATGACCTTGATCGCCTTCCTTCAAGCTCTTTCTATGATCAGAAAGTAAGATTACCTTCTTTTGGCTTCCATGTTCTTGGAGGCATGATTGCAATTGGTAACAAATGCTTATCATAAAATATGGTGGATGAGTTGAGTACCTGTGGGCAGTGTCATTATGGCTTATCTTGACATCTTTTAAGAAGCTAAAAAATTGAAGAAGTGACTACAGCACTTGCAGAATGCATGACATGGATCATGCAGGAGGATTCAAGATATGGTTGTTCTCCTTTTTGTTTCCTTTTCTCTATGGGTAGTCAAATATCAGTTTCTGATAAATTGATAGGCTGGGAAACTGGGATTGATGGCGAATGGCGGAGCTGATCTGGACTTGGTTGTCAGTTCATGGTCCCCAACATATCGGTCTCAAAGAGGTGAATAGTTGACACTCTTATTGTCTGTTGCTCACTGAGTCAGTGAGCATTCTGCATTGATCCTGTAGAGGGAAATGAGTAATCAATAAGCAAGCCCACTGGTGAGTGTTCATTCTTTTGACATCAGAGCTTTGTAGTTGTAGACCCAGGCCTTTCTGGTGAAGTCAGCGCACTGTAGTCTAGTTTCAAGTGGAAGCGAGAAGCATTGGCCTTATTGGCTTCAAGTGGAAGGAGCCTCAAAAGGTACAAGACTGTACATCGACTGAAAAGTCACAAGCAAGTTGAAACCTTAAAAATGAGCAAGTCTATTGGCTGTTTCCTACATTACGTCTATTGAAAATTTTCTCCAGCTGATGTCTCCATACTTGGGAAATATATTTGGAGGTTAGCTAGCCTGTTTGTTTCCTAGGAGTAGATTGAAAGGACCATCAAGTTGGTCTTCCTACTGTGTTCTATTTGCTAACAACCTACAGAACTATGTGTTCTGTGGTTTCCTATGTTGCATCTGAATCCTACCAGAAGATTTCCAAATTTTGGATAGGCAGCCGAGGCAATGCACTATAAATTGTATGTTGCAAAAGGGCAAGCAAACTACTAAGCTGAATAAGGGATACATAGACCAAATATGAAACATACAAACTTTATGAATGTCATTTGTCTAGATTTCTTGGACATATATATCCAGTTGATAGCTAACAGCGAGATATATGAGATTCTTTCTTGTAGTACCTGGACACCTTTCATGAATCTAGATAGCCACTTGCATGCATGTAGCCTCATTCAGCTAAAAAAATAACTCGACGTTTGCTATCAAAGGAAACAGAAATGATTTCCCAAGAGAATTTTATATCCTTTACATGGCTGGTTGATTTCTAGTTTCAATGATTTTCTTAACTTGATAAGCCCTTCCCTTCTTGAGTTTGCCAAATTGGCTTTTGGATCTATTGCAATTGCTGTTTCACACACTTTTTTCTCAAACCACATATTATGATTCAAGCATCTCTATCAATTATGATCTTAAGCGAGAAATCACTGTCATTTGACGTAGAAAGCAAGACATTTATACGATCATTGAGGCCTTAGAGTTGTCGTCTTTTGTCATTCTCTTTGCTTTTGTTCTTTCCTCTTCTCGGTGTGAAGACTGCTGCAACAGATAGTAATGAATGAAAATGGACCAGGGGCCCTCCCTTTTCTAAACTTTCAGGTCATTAGTGTCTTTGCCTTCTGATTAAAATAATTTTTATTGCTTTGTGAAATTTCTTGCTCTTCTGTGCCTGTTTTTATCTTCAATGTTTGACAGGTTAACTGACATGCTTCTTACGAAAAAAACTCAAACAACTGAAATCTGATTTATAACAGTTTTATCAATTCAAGAACGATAGAACAGTATGGGGTTCAAACAACACCGAGCCAAACACAGTCGATCCGAAGAGCTATTTCTCGTCCCATCAATGTCTTGGGAGGTGGACAGTTGAATGACAACAAAAGAAGTGGGGCTTTCTGTGAGCTTGTTATTTGTTTGCTTTTAGTTTGGCAATTGTTATCTTGTTATCTCTGCAGCAATCCTCCTCCACACTCACATGGGTTTGTTTGCATGGCAATCATCAATTGAAAGCTCCCACTTTTGGTCCAAACAAGTGCCTGACTGCCTGTCTTCTGGTAAGGGTGATGAGCCAACTCTGAGCTCTACTACATTTGCTGGTTATACATATATATAGAACTCTTGTGCAAACCCATGTGTTAGCTTCCAAAAGAGAGATACTGCCATGTTATGTGTTTAGGACTATAAAAGGTATGAATTCAGATATGTTAAAGTCCAAGTCTGATATGTTAAAAGGGGTCAGGATTTGGATTTCTGTCGGATTCTACCCATTCTTGTTATTTTTCTCAATAGAAATTATCCCCATTCTTGGGGTTGGGTTAAGGTTGGAGCTCACTGTTTGCTTGCACTAGTAAATAGTAAAGAATTCGAAGTGACTTCTTTTGTCTCTTTCTTGAAAAACTAGTGGAATATGATCCATTTTACTGTTATAGAGAAAGTAATGGAACAATTCTACAATAGTGCAGTAAAGGACTTCTTTTAATGCGAAAGGCATCAAAAACACAAAATAAAAAAAAAAATCAAATGCAGACTTAAAGTATAGATTTCTTGAAAATGCTTTGGAAGATGGATTTGGAGAATTTGGAAGCACATTGATAGATCCTACCGAGAGAAAAGATCACAAAAATTGCAAATTCCTATTGTTCATTGATTTTGGAAAAAAAAAATCCAGATAAAGACCAGATAAAGACCATTTCCTAACAACAACCTAAAATGCCCTATTGCCTCAACTTCTACCAACTTTCCATCGCCACAAAGATGTATTTTTCACCATCACTTGGCCTTCGGTAGCTCAGGAAACCCTGCATAGAAACACTTATGTGAATAGTAGCATCGGAGTCTAACCACCAGTATTTCTAGGTACTGAAGCAAATTAACCTCAGAACAGACTAAAGTAAAGAACATACTCTTAGCACGCCAAGCATAATATTTTGTACATTTTTTCTTTATATGTTAAGGTTTCTTACAAAATAAACAGTCTTCATTTTTCTTAGGTTTCTTTTGATCTGGACTCTTAGTAGCTTCATCCTTCTTTCTTCTCTTGCCCTTACCTTTGAGGTACTGACCAGATGAGCACTTTCAGATTTCTCATGCTTAAGCTTTTCCTCTTATTGCACACAATATGATTGAGCTTATTCAGAGTCCATTTCTCCTTCTGACAGTTATAACTGACCTTAAATTGACTGAAATTGCAGGAAGCGAAATCTATATCGAATGCACAAGCAAATCCTCAGTCAACTCGAACTTTAGTACCTTAAACTTGGAAGCAATATGAGATATCTGGATGATGTACTACCTTATGTCTCCCTTGCCCTTATACTTCATAGAAATCAAGTTAGTTAAAAGCGTGCTTGTTTCTGCCTTAGCGTTCTTTGCAAGCGTTTCTCAATTTCGGCAACGAAATCTTTAGCCAAAGTTATCTCATCACATACAGCCAGTGTTTTAAATGTCGTCTGACATTTTCGAAATGTCGGTTGACATTTTGTTTTCAAGCTCTCACTGCCACGACATTCCACCCGCATTTGAAATGGCGTTTTGAAAATGTCGGCCTACATTTTGATAAAAATCCGATATGTGGCCGGCATTTCGGAAAAAACCCAATATGTTAATTGGCCTTGAAAGTTGGAGCAATTAAAAAATTTTAACAATAGATTAGTGAATATATGCAAAATATTTAAGTTAAGTATACCTATCCTAAATATATTTATGTAGTTTTGCATAAGTTGTGTATGTATTACCTTGAAAGAATTTTAAAATTATATTAATTAAGACATTTAGGATATATATTTGTTATCCGTCGTGACATCCGAAATTTACTAAATGGCCCCAAAATATCTCTGAAATCCGACATCTGATTACGACATCTAACATTTTCCTGATATCCGACATTTAAAACACTGGATACAGCACCTCGAAAGGCTTTCGGAATGTCGCGCTTTATGATCATTAGACTCATGTGATTAGGGCGTTCCCACTTCTCAAAGTTCTTCCTATCATCAGAAGAGCTGTCAGCCGTAAGAGAAGTAAATTGCTATATCCTTGTGCAAGATCTAGATCTATACAGCTAAGAATGATTAAGACATTCTCTTTTCATTCCTTGAAGTTTGTCCCATTAAGTATGAGAATATTGTTTGTATTTGTAGATATAGCAGCAGCATATACAATAGCTGTACAGAGAATAAATTAAATAAGCTTGCATGTTCACAGCATAATCAAATAAATGACTTTTAAATTTAAAGAATTATGGAATACATCTCAAGATACCTAGCATAACATTAATATCAAGTTTTTGGACAGTAATATTAACTTATAAGTGGTACTTTTAGTGTAGCAATCAAATATTGACAATAAATCTTGTCAAATAATAAATTTATCTTTAGATCAACTTATTATTCACATGAAACCTTATAATTGTCACACATTTATCATCATAAGTGCGTATGCAATTCGGCCAAGTATTATCCCTCCTTTGGGCCAGTTAATACTCGCATGGATTCACACACACACAAACATCTTAACATTCTCAAGAAGCTAATATACACAAGGTCACTTTGGCGACATCTTGTTTCAATTAGTTTTTTATTAAATGTTAGACAATCTCTATAGTTTATTAGATGTACCAAAAATTCATTTAAAATTTTAAAAATCTCAAAATTGCCCAAAAAAGGGCCCAATAATTGCATGACGCCCGGGCATCGCGGCGGCGCCTGGCAGCGGCGCGGCTGCGAATAGTTTGGGCGCGAACGCGCTTGGTCTAATTTTTTTTAATAAACTGAATTCAGATCTAAAAATTTAAAATCCATGAATTAGAAAAAAATTTCACCAAAGCCAAAGTAATCATGTTATATAATTCATAAGATCTAATTTACATTTCAATCTCATGGAAGCATCAATAAAAAACTCAAATTTTTGAAATTTAATTCTCAAATATAGGAATCCTCAATGGAGTGGCTCTGATACTAATTGTTGGAACTTGAATTAAATAAAAAGATCCAATCTACAATAATCATCCTTAGAATAAATAAGATCAAAATTATAACTTTATTTTTAACATAAATCAAATCCTAAAATATAAATCTAGTCTCCATAAAGATTTAAAGATATGAGAAAATTAAAATTATAAAGACAAAAAAGTATCTTGATCCATGGTTTAATTTTTTGAATTGTTGGGATGGAGAAGACCTTCCAAAAGATCCGTATTCCTCTAAGTTTTCTTTCTGCTTGAAGGGATTTCAAAGAGAAGAAGAAGATACGTTCTTCTGACCATGATCTCTTAAATAATAACTGATTTTATCAGTTATTCTTTTTTTCAATTGGCCTTTCATCAAATTAGGAATTATATAATTATTTCTACACATTAAATCCATGACAATTTAATACCTTTTAGTCTAATTATTAATTTTATTATATCACAATTAATTTAGATTATACTTTATGATAGCCATACATATTAAATTCACATATGTGAGCCCACACATGTTGAATTATTTTCAACAGCTGCTACGCCATCTCGTCCTGATCTCGATCACCAGGGCACAAGCCTCTCATCAGTTTTGTGCAGTCTTGTACAAACTTTATGTTTTTTGATCTACCGTGAGCTTGAGAGGAGGTGTTAACAAACATGTGATTCATTGTATTTATACCTCATGTGGGGCTTGTGGTTCCTTGTATATGAATCTTCTGTGAGGCATGTGGTTCATTGTATCTGGACCTCATGTATATATGCGTGTGGTTCATTATATCTAAACATGTATAGTTTCCTTATTCTTCTCTCCACATGCCTATATATATTGATATAACCCTTTATGAATAATATACTAAAATTTTCTCTTCCTCAAATTATCATGTTTTATTGTTAGGTAGCCGATATCCTCCCTTATGCGCATCTTAACTTTGATCTGGCAACTAATCTTTTCTTCTTCTCAAGAGTTTGATAAATTATCTCCATGGCCTAACAGATATTCTCACCAATTGTCATATTGATTCTGTTTGCACTGCAAGCATGCATGCATGGTCATTGTTCCCTTTAATATGGTTATAATGACCTCTTTCTATGATCAGAAAGTAGGTCCCTCTTTTTTGGCTTCCAAGATTTACAGGGGTTACTTGACTTCCTTTAGGCTGTTTCCATCATTTTCTGAGTTTATTAAGATTTTTCTTTATCAGATATCTCTATAGTTTGAAACCTGTTTCCTAGGACTAAGAGTGGATTGAAAGGACCATCCATCAGGTTGGTCTTCCTTGTTTACAGATTACAGAACCATGTTTTCTCTGGTTTCCTATGAACATCAATCGTCTAGATTTATTTGACATATATTTCCAGTTGATAGCTAATGATGAAATACTTTGTGATTCTTTCTTGAAATATCTGGGCAACTTTGATAAGCTTAAGATGAACTTGCATGCGTATATCTTTCAGCTTAAAAATTAACCTGATGTTTGCCACCAGAGGCAAGCAGAAATGATGTCTATAGTTTCTAAAGAAAAGTTTACCTACTTTACGCATCAGGTTGATTTCTATGTTCTGCAGCACTCTGTTAGCTTGATGCGGCCTTTCCCTCTCGAGTTTTCCAAATTTGCAATTGGCACTGCTGCAGTCGTTATCTCACACACTTCTTTCTCAAACCACGTATTATGCCACAATCATCTCTATCAAATATTATTTGTTGTGAGAAATCGCTTTGTGGCTTAAATTAGAAAGCAAGAAATATATATAAGATCATTGAGGAACTAGTTTGTCGCCTTCTGTCATTCTCCTCTGCTTTTGTTCTTTCATCTTCTTCAAGTGAAGACTGCTGCAGACAGATTGTAATGAATGCTCCAGGGTGCTGCTCTTTTCTGCTTGTGAGATTTTTGCCGTCCATGTATTGCTCCCTTTCTATTTCTTACCAACAGTTTAAACTTTTGATTGTTTTTGTGAAGTTTATTGTCTGTCGCGCTTGTCTTTATCTTTGACGTGATGTCTAACAGGTATCTGATATCCTTCTTAATCAAAATGTGATTTATAATAGTTCTGATGAACTCAAGATCAGACTTATCTGACATTTTCAAGGTTTGAGTATATTTCTCGTCCCATCAATGTCACTGATGTGGTCCTGACAACGCCTAACCAAAAACAGCCGATCCTGATGGCATCTATGTTTCTCGTCCAATCAATCTCTTTTGGGGGGTGGAGAGTTGAATGGCACCAAAAGAAGTGGGGCTTTCTGCGAGCTTGTCATTTGCTTGCTTTTAGTTTTTCAAATTGTTATCTAGTTATCTCTGAAGCTATGTCTTGCCCCACACTCACATGGGCTTGTTTGCAGGGCAATCGTCAGCGAAGAACTCCATGTTTGGGTGCCTGGCTTCTGGTAGGGGAGACGAACCAACGCAAAGCCCTACTGGATTGTTGGTTATGTGCACATATGATCTCATGTGTTGGCCTCCAAGAGGGTGATTCTGCCATTGTGTTTGTTTCAGGGCAATAAGCAGGTTGGATTTCAGATAATATTCCATTTTGATTGTCAAACATAATGTGAAATAATCTGGTTTTTTTATCATCAATTATATATTTCATGTTGCATCCATCAAAACATTTACCAATGAATAGTCAGGAGGTAACTTATGTGACAACATATAAATTATTTACCAGTGCATGAGTTATTTATGAGCATGCATTTACACTAGCATTTAATCCCCGCAGGGAGGGACCAAGCAAGGACTCTTTGGTGTCTGCATCTTTGATGGAGTGGGGTTTTCTCATTTTTGTTATTGATGTGGATTTATGAATGTAGGGTTTTTTTTTCCTTTTTAATTCCATTTGCATCTCTGCCCAACTCTTAACTAACTCATGTCGGCATTGTAGAACTATCCAACTGTAGTTTTAAGATTCATTGTCATATTTAAATTGCAATTTTTGCAAACTAGCCTTGTAATAGTGTTTCATTTTCTAGAATTAAGGTAAATATTATCTTTGAATTAACAAGGTTGTAACTCTTGTTATATTCCCAGATGGGGAACACAATTTATGTAAATTGTGTAGGTTGTGCTTTGAACCAGTGAGCTCTAGTTATTCTTGTGTTCTTTTAGGTCTCAGCAATAAGCATTGGCAGAATTATGAAAATCTGGTATTTCTTCTTATTCTTGAAATCGTCTTAGGGCCTGTTTGTTTTCTTGAGAGAGAGAGGAAGAAGGAAGAAATCGAGCTCTGTTCCGATCTCTGGTTTTTGCTCGCCGAGAAAGAGAAGGAGAAGAGAAAGAAAGAAATCTGAGTTGGCGCTGACTCGGATTGATGCGGGGATCATGGTCAAGGTCTGGGTTCTTTCTTAATCTCTTCCGCCCAATTGGCCGCGAAGAGAGCCGAAGCTCGCCAATCTAGGTTACTAAAATCACTTTTCTAATTCCCCCTCTCTTTCTCTCTCTTCTTCTCCTTTCCGTTCCCGTCTTCCTTCTTTCTTCCCATCAAACAACCCATTCACTGAATATACTGAAAGCATTTTAAAGTACTTGTGAGTGTATGTATTTTTAAGTGTTTCCATGACCACCCCTTGCACTCTACACAAACGTACTTGTGAACACTTTTGTTTGAATTTTTATTTTTATTTAATAAGACAATCTTGTACAGGAATATTATATGTGAATATTAGACAAGGGCCATATGTCTTTATCTACTTATTTCCAATTTAAAAAGAAGTTTTGCATAGTTTTATTTAGCTTTAAGTTCACTTGTTAAATTTCGACTGAAATTATGTTAGAAAGTAATAGAAAATGATAAATTACATTAACCCTCTCTATTATCGTTTCAGTCATAGTAACCCCCTCCAACTACTAAATTACAAAAGAACCCATGTAAATTATTATTTATAAAAATTTAAATTGCAGTAAATTACAAAAGAAAAAGATACTCTCCATCTATGCCATGTTTTCACTTTTCATAAATAATCCCTCATTTAGAAAACTCAATAAGTAAACTTGAACCATATAAAAGTACATTTTCTTTGTAACGGAGTTAAAAACTATTAAGAAAATTAATTTTTCAAAAAAATTCAACACAAAAGTATAGGAATGCTCTCAACTCTAGTCTTTTCCTCTCCATCTCCCTCAAAGCCATATCACCAAATAAAAAAATAAAAAAATAAAAAATTTCCAAGGTCCTGCTCTTTATAGAACTTTTCATTCCTAAAAGAAAAACATTTAAACTTTTAAATGAGGAGGATCAAAATCAGAGATTTTGAGTTTTAAATAAAGTAGATAAAATATCAGGGTTTTTAAAAAAATTTAGAATATTCTCTTGAAGAAAATGTTTTAGAATTTTTGGATGGGGGGACTATTTAGAGTCGTGGATTTTTATATATTCTTTTTAGAATTCTCCAAAGAGTAGGGAGAAAATCAACATTGAGAATTTTAACTTTTTTTTTTATTTTCTCTCCCAAAAATGTTTAGAAGTTTTAAAATTTTTTTCCAAAGAGTTGAGAGAGAATCACATTCGAGAATTTAAAAAATGGGAGGATTTTATTTCTCAATATGTTAGGTTTTTTAAATTTTTAAAAGAGTTTAAAGAAAATTAAATTTTGGAATTTAAAAATATTTTAGATTTTCTTTCTATCAAAAAAATATTAATAACTTTTTGAATTTTTAAAATACATAAATATCTCTCATCATTTTTTCGGATGGGTAAAAAAAATGAAATTTTTAACTTTCTCATTGCAAAAAAAACTTTATTTAATGGCAAAAAAACCAGGATATATATGAAGGTTTTTTTTTTTCAAAGTTACCTCATTTATTTTATCTCATCATCAGCTAAAAGGATTAAGAGGTGCTTTAATTTTTTTAATTTAAAATATTAGTTTACGTTAGTGTTAAAAAGATGAATATGAACATGTTAAGTATAACTTTAATGATCAAAAGTTGAACTTTTTATTGGTACTAAATGTGTTTTTCTGATTATGTCATAGCCTAATCCGAATGGGTTCTACTTCAAAATTGTTTTTCATTGCAAAAAGATTTATCCCTTTGCTACAGTGACACTTGCACGAAGAATCACTTGAACTTTAGGCAATCCATGTGAAGAAAGCCAAGAATAACTTGTTAAATGTAATAATTTGAATTATCTGTGAATAATAATTAAGATGGCTATTAATACTTATGATCAAATTCGGGGGTATTATTGATAATAATTACTGATTTAGTTGTTTTATAATTGAAAGGAATTAATGGTAATTTCCCATTTCAATGTTAACCTGTGGATATTTAATTAAATTAAATTTTATGATAATTAATGTCCATTTATTATATCTGCATCCATCTGCTAACCATATATACTAATTGTTGAGTTGTGTTCGAATAAATAGTCCCACATCGGCTAGACATAGGATGGTCTTCGGTATATAAGGATTTGGGTAACTCCATCTAAAGGCTAGTCATTTAGGATGATGCTTAAGTCCTTACAAATGGTATCAGAGTGTGGGTGATGTTCAATTCCCCAGGCTTTCACGACGCGGTGAAGAGGAGTAACATTGCTGCATGTGCCGCAACGCAGTGAAGAAGATCTCGAAGGAGCATATATGATCTGTCAGGTAGCTTACAGGGAGACTCTTTGAAGCACGAAAATCAAATTCTGATATAAATCGAGTATGACGAAAACGGATATGGTTATCGGTTAAAACAATAGCATTATATCACCATTCATTCTAACTAAATTAAAATAAGTTGCTTTCAATTTGACTTGTTCTAATGCCACAAAAGAGTTGCATAATATAAATCATCCCACAGAAAAAATGAGTTAAATTAAATATGCATTTTTTGTTATGAACTAATTATGCGTAATGAGGCAGAAAGGCTCAGTATTAAGAGTGCTTTAGGTTGAATCAGATATAGCATTGATCATATCTGCATCTGTTTTCAAATCACAAATACGGAGATAAATACAAGTATGATTTAATAGGAAAAACTGGTATCTATATACACGGATACAAATCCGAATCGGATTAGATCTCTATCCATTGGCACCCCTAATTTGATAGTACATCATGTATAACACTGGTGGCAACTCTATTTCTTCAATAGGTATAATCGAGTGGAAAGTTCTCTCCTCTGAAGCTCACCTCATGTTCTCAATCCTGAAAGGATATTGAGTGGATACCAAGTTTCAATTCCTGAAAGCAACAAGAAAAATTCTGTCATATCTTTGTGAAAAACAATAGACTTCAGTTATTTAACAGCCATAAATTTATTAGTACATTATGATAACTCTATTTCTAGGTGTTATAAACATGAACAAAAAATAACTCTTTATCCTTCAAAATGTGACCACTTGTGCGTTTCTAGCCTCAATGAAATTTATGGGATTCTCCTTTGTAAGATTTGGTACCACTAATCGATTATAGATTTTCTGCAGAATTATTAACCAAATCCACAACAATACCTCGACAAATTATGAAGAATAACCAACCAAGAACAACCACTGAAAAAGACTAAATTTATGTGAAAACCCTTAAAAGAAAACCACGGGCAACCAGTAACAAATATTCACTATGACAATATCGATTACGATATCCAATTACTTTCACCACCTCTCAAATCCCATACCCAAATATTCAAACATACAAGAAGTGATAAAGAGCACTTTACCAAACTTTCATCGACCTGAAATTATCCGCTGCAACAGACTCAACCCACTGCTACAACAGTGTATTGATTGATCCTCCTCCAACTGCCTGAAGTCGATCATTCATGGGTTCTCCAACTCTCGCTTTTACTGCTGACTCGAAAAAGAAACTCGCACGAAGTTCCTTCTTTTCTTCTTCAATTTTCTCAAATTTTCTCTTTGACTTTTCTACTCTAAATCTATTGGGGTTTTTAACCATACCCGTGGGTTTTTTTTAGATAATGAGTAGGCTTTGTGTTCAAAAACCCAAAACCCGCTCACTTAAAATATCTTCTCATGAAAAATAATTCGTCGTATCCAAATGACCCAATACGAGTTTCTAACTCAGCCTAAGTTCGAATTCGGGCGGGATTCTTATGGGCCAAAGCCAGTACGAATCCTTTCCGTAGCGGTGCATATCTAAAACAGCCGCAGATGAGTCAACCATCAAAAGATCTTACAATGAAGACGAGTGAGAAAGAGAAGGCTAGAGATTGATGAGGAAATCAAGATGGGTCAATTGAGAACGAGAAATAGAAGAAAGAGAGAAGGGGTTGGGAATCAAAGCGTTGACGAGGGGGGAGGATTTGTTGCGGCGACAAGATCCTGCAGCATCTCCGACGACGAGAGCTCCAGGTGAAGGCGGCGAGGGCCTTGAGGTTAGAGAGAGACAATGGGAGGATTTGAGGTTGCAACGAGATCCTTCGGTGTTGCCTACGGTGAGAGCGCACAGATGAAGGCTGCGAAGGCCTCGAGGGGGAGGGAGGAGAGAGGAAGGGAGGGGGAGAGAGATAGAGATAGAGAGAGATTTGGAGAAGACAAGCAGCCCTTGTGATTTGGGTATGAAAAGAGAAAAATTTAAGCTTTACCCTAAATCTATTGGGTTAAGAGTGGGGCGGGTTTTAGGCTATTAGGTGGGTCATAGGTGGGTTATGGTTGGCGCCCATTTGACCTGAAAGTGTTTCGGGTCAAATGGGTATTACCCGATTGGACACATGGGTCATTTGGGCGGTGCTCCAGCTCGATTGGGCCTAGCCCTGTTCATTCTCAACCCTACCCGTGGTTTTTTAGATAACAAGTGGTTTTGGGTTAGAAAACCCAAAACCTGCTCACTTAACATATCTTCTCATGGGAAAAAAACCCGTCGTATCCAAACGACCCAATACGAGTTTCCAACTAAGCCTGAGTTTGGGTTCGGGCGGGATTTGTCCGGGCCACACCAAGTATGAATCATTTCTGTACCAGTACGTATTCGAGCCCAATATGTACCCGATACGGGGTTTGACCCAATTTTAACGAAACCATGCTTCTTAGAACTTAAGCCCTTTTTTAAATCTCTTTTGCTAACATCTTAGTTTTTTTTTGTCCCCCCTCCAAATCACTAAATTCTTTTTTTTTCCCTTTCAAAATTTAAGTTGGCACTTATTTTTTCTTTATTTTTTTTTCATGTACTATATAGTCTAGTTTAGATCCATCAAATTTGATTATTTCAAATTCTAATTCCACCCAAGTAACAATTCCACATGCTTCGTACTCAATAATCAAGTCCTAATTGTCTATCAACAAAAAAAAAAACTAAAAAATAAAAAAAAAATAAATATAATAACATTTTACACATGAACTTTCAAACAAAATTAACATAGATATGTTCCACTCAAGAAAAAAAAACAGAGAGGATAAATCTAGATTACACGAAATTTCAAAGAAAATTAACAATTACTTATAGCAGCAATCACAGTGTTTAGAATTAAACTGAGACTAAGAACTATAGACACGAGAAATAATAACAATGTTGTGATACAATTAACCTTGAGAACTATAAAAAGCAACAGGTAATTCTGGTCTTCAGTCAGCGTGTGTTGCTTGAATTCAAAGGAGAGAGGTTCCATGCAAATTGGTTCATCAGCAGTGTCATGCAATCTTTCGAGGTATGGATGGGGAAGTGCTTCTTCAACTGTACATCAGTAAATTAAGAGCCCAAGAAATTCAATCAATCATGATATAATCAATCTTAGTTATTCATAGATCTAGCATTGATGAGCTTAACCATTGTAATAACTTGAAGAAAACAAAGACCTAATTTGTAGGAAAATGTAGGGTGTACTCTAGAATATGAAAAATGTTGTCAACTTTCAAAATCTTAGAATTAAATGCAAACTGTTATTATGTGAATAACATGTTTTGTATGTGCATGAGATAAATTATTCTGTGAATAACATACTATTTAGTAGTTGATTCAAGTATATTATCAATATTCAAAATTGATTTCCAACACCTACATCTAAAGTATTGTTTTTGCCCTTGCATTTGAGATAATAATTTCACAACCAGAAATTTAATATCCGTTTATGTGGTTGTGATGTTCCCCGGCTCTTCCTTTGTTTCCTATGTAGCATCAGTGAAACAAAAACCCATGTTTTTCTGTGGGGACAGCGTAAAATCTTAATGTGGAGTTTTTTAACACCTTGGTGTTAGTATGAAGTTTAAATGAAGTGCAAGGATGCAAAAGATATGTGGATACGCTAACATGGAGCAACAGTTTACTTAGTTTGTCGACAGACCATCTTGGTTGTCGACATAGCTCTGTCGATAACCCCTCATGGCTGTCGACAGACATTTCTCGAGGGTTGGGATTGGTGCAGACTAGCTCAGTTTGGCCTGTCGATTGCGTTTGGTCTTTGAGCGATTTTCAAACAGAATTCAAAATTCATTTCTGATCCAAATTTAGTGTGTTTGCTTTTCTTATTTTCATGGAGTCTTTGCCTATATAAAGAGGGGTGTTGCCTCTATTAATTGTATCCTGTAATTGATTGATTAATAAGATCTCTGTAATATCCCTAATTAATGATACAATATTTGTATTTTATTTTAAAATATTTATTTGGTTTCACTTTTTTTTATTATTAATATACAAGCTATTTTGAGAGATTAAATGTTAATTTGGATTATTTATTATTACTATTATTTCTATTTTTACATTATTATTAATTGTTATTTAATTGTTACCATTACCATTTCATTATGGTTATTATTTATTATTATTATTAGAGTTAATATTATTAATATTATTAATATTATTTTTGTAATTATTATTATTATTGTTATTATTATTATTTTTTATTTCTATACTTAGTAGTAATTGTTATTATTATTATTACTTCATTATGATTATTATTTATTATTATAATTATTAGTGTTATTATTATTAACATTATTATTGTTGTTATTGATATTGTTATTGTTATTATAATTATTACCCTTACTAATCTTGTTGTTAATATTATTGTTATTATTATTAATGTAGTTAGTATTACTATTATTATCATTAGTGTTAGTAACTATTTTATTTATTATTATTAGTGTTAATATTATTTCACTTCATTTTCCTTTTCTTAACCCATTGAGACCCAATACCCAATACCATATGCTAAACTCATAACCCATTAACCAATACCCAAAACCCATTAGACCCACCCATTAGCCGTCCCTATATATATTTTCTTCCTAATCAATCATTAAACCTAAACCTAACCCTAAAATTAATCCCTATCTTTTTCTCTCCCCCCAACACATAGTCGCCATCCCTACTCCATATTGCCGAACCACCACCCACAACAGCCCATCCATTCACCGTGCTCGAAATCCGCCACCTAGCACCCCTGCACCATGCTTAACTTCCCCTCCGAGCCACACAACCGCTGGAGAGAGCCCAACCCCCACGACAACCACCTCCCTCTTGGCCATCTCCATTGCCGCCACCCGAGAAATCCATGCATCTCCATGGCAGATTTACCAACCCCGACCATCATCACCTTCTACCACGCCCCACAGTGAACACCACCTAGCCACCTCCTCCCCTTGCCCATGTACACCCAACGCAACCATCATGGCAGCCCTTCATAGCTCCAACCTTTACCTTCTCCATTCCACCACAATCCCCTGGCCGAGCCATAGCCTCTATGTCACCGCCCGCTTCCCAAAATATGTGGAAACGGAGTCGTGACGAGAGTCGGTGACGTATATACGCGAGAAAAATGCCCACGTATACACACAAAGCCTAAAGTAACCTGAACAATTTATAAATCTAAACCATAATAAATCAGTATCACTGCAATATGATGTATAAATATCTAACATAATGATAGCAGATGAATGAAGGAAGAAATGACAACTGAAAGCAATAGATAAAATAAAAATAATATGAATAAAAGAGCATGAATACCTATAATCAAACAAGAGAAACTCCAGCTCCTCGCGAAGCGCACGATCACACGAACACCTGAACAATATAGAAGTCTAAAAATTTTGGACGTGCGAATTCAGGGGCGTCAGAATCGACCTAATGAGTGTATGTGTAAAAAAGAAGTGCTCGTGCATACTAACAATGTAAACAATGAAAACATAGTAAACTGAAGGATAATAAAATAATCAATATCAGAAGTAAAAGTATGAACGATATATAACTATATCATGAAAAAGAATAGCTAATGTCAAGATGTGTAACCTAGCATATGTCACTA
>JAVJIF010024725.1:50000-70804 GCA_038442645.1 Agave tequilana | reverse complement strand
GGAGAGTAATGACCTGTTATCATGAATAGAATAATCCGGCAAGTATATAATCAACTCTGGTCCTCAAAATCATCGACATGTTTATCCTCTAAATCAATATATATGAACCTCAATAACTGAAATAAATACAAGTTCTTATACATCTAATCAAATCCTCATATTTCAATTCGATCAAGATCATCACATACTCTCACTCTACCCAGGTCAATCACAGATCTTAAAACTCAAGTAACATATCAGTATATATATCTCTTTAAAACCCACCAGGTCAGATTAACCCAATCAACGTCTATTTCTCAACCCCCAAGTCAACTCCAATCTAATTGAGTCTATTTGACAAGTCCAAGATCCCGCCCCTTTAATAAGAACCTCCTCTTTAATTAATCATCAATGTCTGACTAAACTTTCACATATTTTTCCATCAATAAGAATAATCAGATATGATGATAATATCAACCGGATATCCACTCATATAAATACCATCATGAACTAGTCAAATTCAAGATTTAAATCTAATTATACTCTAAGTTACATCACCGATAATTTCAATCCAAATTAAGATCATAACTAAGGAGTGGGACATCCTCAAGCTACATGAAATCTAGAAAGTATCTATACTCAAATCTCGATATCAATAAACATCATTACTCAGATGATTTATCGTGAATATATCCAAATAAAATACTTGCAACTATTAATCCAAAATCTGTATTATATGGATAGATTAAAATCAAGGTAAGGTATTCTCCCATATGATCAAAGTCCAACTATTATTGATCTCATCTAAATATGAATCACGATCCCATGTAAATCTCAAGTTGAACTCTAGGTCCCTATATAAATCCAAGCATCAAGATAAATCAATCTTAAGGTAATATCTTATTTAATCTACTTTTATTGTCTAAATGAATTCTCGTCTGAAGTATCATTATTTAAATGTCCGATAAATACCTAAAATAAGTCTGCAAATATGAATCAGGTCAATCTCCAGATCAATCCAAGTCACAGTCTAAGGTGTACGACAACTAGCCTATAATCAAAGTAATGATCCTCCACACATGCAATGATTTTGATACATGCTTATATGAACTAACAAAATAGGATGAGCACACACTGATGTCTCATGAAGGAATACAGTTAACCACACTGGTAAAATAAGTCGGATGATCACATGGAATGATGCAGGTACTCATATAGGTAAAATAAAGTAGATAGTCATAAGAAATAAAGCAAGTAACATATAATACATATATAATCATTTATCACAAAATCCTTATTTAATTGAAGGGGAAAGAACACTCACGACAAAATTAAATAAAATAATGCAAAGAAAAGAAACACTCACAAAATAGAATTATAGAAGGAAAAGAAAACATTCATCTGAACTTGATCCCAAGTCCAAAGCACTGAAATCATAAGGCCCCGATAAATCTACATAGTTCATTCAATAGGAATTGTTAGATTTTTAAAAGGATATTTTAAGGAGTATAAATCTTAATTAATTAGTCTGGGAGTTAAAAATATGATTCTCTGAGTGTAACGCCCCGATCCCACGGATACGGAGACGTCACTGCGACGTATATACGCAGGTCAAAAGGTGCCCCCACGTATACACGCTAAGCATAAAAGTACAACAAGGATCAGAGTGCACGACAAGGCGTGATTTCCATACATATGCCAACATAAAAGTACAAGTACAAGTCATCACAAGATATGATAAAATATTACACATTCCATGTATCTTTATCACCACCAAGTCCAAAAGCAAAAGATACAATATAAACACAAAAAGCTCACGAGTAGGATGAAGATCCCGTGAGTCAAAGGAGAGATCCGGCACAGGGACTGGAGCTAATCTGCCTGCTCACTAAAGAAAGCTCGATCGTCCGTGGATGGCTCCACTTCGATCCAAGCCTCGGAACCTGAACATACAAATCCAAGGGAGTCAGGACCTCCCGAAAATGAACAGGTTATAGCCAAGTGGCTAAGAGATATGAATAATAAGGACGGAACAGCATAACGAATATAAACCGACAAGTAATGAAAGCATAAAGAACTATAATCAGGATGAAATGGATACATAGTTAAAGTCTATTATATCTAGCTATGTGACCCAGCGTCCCAGCGCACATAGATCCATATCCTAGTAATACAAGGTTGTTATTGGAAACAGCGGGGGTATCAACGAACTATGTTTACAGTGGACCCCGTACATGCCCGGGATAACGGTCCAGGATTGTTCCGTTGCTTGGTGACGGAAGCCAGCCGCTAGGCTATTCAGGAGGGACTTATGTATGCCCTTATCATGATAGTACTCAGGAAGAGGGAGCAAGCACTCCCCTCGGTCTCCTGGAGGCCCTCAGGTTAGACCGGAACATAATTGTACAATATATCTAATGCCACTGTAAACACGAACACATATCGATATCCGCATGTTTCCCCCCGACCCAATGTAAGTTGGTTCATTTTATACGAAGGTCAAGTGTATCATGCTTAGTTTTAAGAGATGGCATGATAAGTGGTGATATTCACTATTTAACATGTCATGAAACGAGAATATGTAATAACAAATCATGAAGTAACAAGAGATACATCCATCCAGAAATAAGTCATGTAGTACCAGTTATGAAGCATGAACAAGCATGATATAATACATATGTAACAAGGGAAATATCCAAATTCAGAAAAGAAGTCAACTAAGACAAACAGTCAGAATTAGTCGACTAGGTGGAAATATTAGTCGACTAACAGTGGTATCTAGTCGACTAACAGTCTGGATTAGTCGACTAAAACTGGGTTACAGAGAGTTGGAATTCTGTTTCGGGGAAAGTTAGTCGACTAGGGTAGAAGGGTTAGTCGACTAACAGTGAACTCAAGTCGACTAACGGATACTTAAGTCGACTAAGTCTGTGACACAGAGAGTTGGGTTTCTGATTCAAGAAGGGTTAGTCGACTAGGGTAGAAACAGGAGTCGACTAGCAGTGATTTCCGAGAGTTGAGATTTATTTCCAGAAAAGGTTAGTCGACTAATAATCTGGGCAAGTCGACTAAAACTGTGTTTCAGAAACAGGTTAAGGTTCAACTAGAAGGGTTAGTCGACTAATGCCTAGGTCAAGTCGACTAATCTGGGTCTGTAAGTAGCGTACAGAACAGAATTTGCAGGTCGAATTTGAAGGTCAAATGTGTGATTTTGAAGGCACAAGTGAACAAGATGTGGAATACAAGTATACTAGGGAATTCACATGTCTTGGTGAGTAAGAATACTCACTAGGATTGGTTATTTTGGAGCTTTTACGAGTTCGGTAGGATCGTTGTCGACGAAAATCACCCAAGTGGTCTCCGACGGCGAAGGAAGCTACGATCCAAGCTCCAAGGTGGTTGCTTGAGGTGGAGATGAAGTCCTTGAGGTGGTTCTTGGAGCTAGGGTTGAGGTTGAGAAGGAGGAGAGATCTCTTGGTGAGGGCTAACACTTAGGTGAAATGAAGAAAAAAGGAAAGAAATGTAAAGAGATTGTTTATATAGGTGTTAGATTTTGTAAAGGAGTTGCAAATAGTGTAATTGAGAGGGGGTTTTGTGCAAATATGGGGAGGGTGAGGTGTCCCTCACTTGGCCACTTGGCCGGCCATGGGGGAGAGAGAGAATGAGTGGATTTAAAAAGGATTAGGTGAAAGTGAGTGGGATTATGTGGAGAATTGGAATTATTGGAAAATTGGAAAATGGAATTTGGAAAATACCGGAATCGTCCGAAATTCAAGTATCTCGGAACGACCCGAAAATTTTACTAAAAATCAAGAATAACATTTTAAGACTCATGGTGAAATTCGTTTTTTAGAAATAACTTATAGTTTTAAAACTAAAAATCCCGAATCAGTTATCTACCGACTCCGTTGGAACTTTCATAAATTCATAAAATTCTCAGAAAAAGTATTCAGATAGAAAATATGATTCTAAGAAATAAAGTCTAAAGGACCTTCTAGAAATTCCTAGCAGTTTGTGAATTAAAAATTCGAGAATCGATCCGCGGCACTGGTCGACACCGGTTTTGAAAGTATTTAATTAAATTCAGGAAAATTTCAGAAAATCGTAGAAAATATATAATATTGGAAAATGACTTTTAAAACTGAAATCGGTCAAATACAGGAAGTAAATCGAAAAATACGATCGAAAATTGAACACGCAACTAAGTACGTATTCCGGGAACGGGGTATTACAATCCATCCACCTTACAAAAATTTCGTCCTCGAAATTTCATAAGGTGAAAGGTAACAGCAAAGAAGGATAACAGATAGATAAGGATGATAAGAAAGATAACAGTAGAAAGGAATAGAAGGAAGGAGTTTTACCAAATCAAGAAGTGAAGAGTTGAGGGTAACGCTCACGGACAACATCCTCTCGTTCCCATGTGGCTTCTCCAGGGGCATGTCTGTTCCAAGATACCAACACTAATGGTATGGCTTTATTCTTCAATGTCTTGACACTCCTGTCCAAAATGGCCATCGGTTGCTCTTGATATGACAAATCCGGTCGTAGTTCCAGTTCGGAGTGGTCCAGAATATGACTATCATCCTTCACATACTTCCTCAGCTGAGATACGTGGAATACATTGTGAACTCCGTCCAAGATGGCGGTAACGCCAACCTGTAAGACACCTCTCCCACTCGGTCCAAGATCTCGAATGGGCCGATGTATCTCGGACTAAGCTTTCCACGAGTACCGAACCGGATTACTACCTTGGTAGGTGATATCTTCAAAAACACATGATCCCCTGCCTGGAATTCCAATGGCCTTCTCAGTGTGTCTGCCCAACTCTTCTGCCGACTCTGCGCTGCCCTGAGGTGATCCCTGATAGTCCTGACTTTCTCTGTTGTCTGAATCAGGATCTCCGGCCCAAAAGTCTCCTCTCACCGACTTCATCCCAACAAATCGGCGACCTGCACTTCCTTCCATACAATGCTTCAAAAGGTGCCATCTTGATACTTGCCTGATAGCTGTTATTATAAGAAAATTCCGCCAAGTGAAGATGGTCTTCCCATGATCCCTGGAATTCAATCATACAAGCCCGCAACATATCTTCAAGAATCTGGATAGTCCTCTCTGATTGTCCGTCTGTCTGAGGATGATATGAAGTACTGAATTTCAGACGAGTCCCTAGACTCTCTTGGAGGCTTTCCCAGAAATGAGATCTGAATCTGGTGTCTCTGTCTGACACAATACTAACTGGAACTCCATGTAGACGAACTATCTCCTTCATGTACTTGTCCGCCAGAACCTCTGTCGTCTGACCCACCCTGAATGGTATGAAGTGAGCTGATTTGGTGAGGCGATCAATGATTACCCACACAGCATTATTACCTTTAGGACTGCGAGGCAATGCCGTGACAAAATCCATGGTGATGTGCTCCCACTTCCACTCAGGAATCGGTAAAGGTTGCAGAAGTCCAGCTGATCTCTGATGCTCTATCTTTATCTGCTGGCACACCAAGCACTTGGCTACAAACTGGGCTATCTCCCTCTTCATAGCATTCCACCAAAACTGCCTCTTTAAGTCCTGATACATCTTGTTTCCCCCTGGGTGTATGGAATATGCTGAACTGTGTGCTTCTGCCAAAATCTTCTGCCGAACTTCTCCTTGGGGAACACAAATCCTGCTACCAAAGTATAAGGCACCATCCGGATGAATACTGATATCAGTCCTCAATCCAGCCTCTACCTGAGCTCGGAATTGCTGCAATCTGGGGTCTTCCTTCTGAGCTTCCTTGATCTCATCTATCAATGCTGACTGAATCTGCATGGTCATGAACTGTCCCGCCTTATCAGCTCCTTGCACCAACATCAAGTCCAATCTGATGATGTCTTGAATCAATTCCTTCTGCTGAGTAAGTTGGACAAGCACTCTATACTCTGGCTTCCTGCTCAGTGCATCCGGTACTGTATTGACCTTGCCTGGATGATATTGCAAGTCAATATCATAGTCCGCCATCAGCTCCAACCACCGCCTCTGCCTCATGTTCAACTCCTTCTGTGAGAAGATATACTTGAGGCTCTTGTGATCCGTGTATATCAACACCTTATCTCCCAGAAGATAATGCCTCCAGATCTTCAAAGCAAATATGACAGCTGCTAGCTCCAAGTCATGAGTTGGGTAATTCCGCTCATGAGGCTTCAGTTGCCTAGATGCATAAGCTATAACATGATCATGTTGCAAAGTACACATCCCAGGCCTTTTCCTGATGCATCACTGAAGATGACCATCCCTCCTCTTCCTGAGGGAGTCCTCAAGATTGGAGCTGAAATGAGCCTCTGCTTCAATTGCTCAAAAGCTGCAGTACATTCCTCTGTCCATATGTACCTTTCTCCTTTCCTGGTGAGCTTGGTCAACGGGGCTGCAATCCTAGAGAAGTCTTGGACAAAGCGTCTGTAATATCCGACTAGTCCAAGAAAACTCTTAATCTCAGTCACCGTCTCCGGAATTGGCCAATCCTTCACTGCTTGGACTTTGCTAGGATCAACTGAAATCCCTTCTGCTGAAACTATGTGTCCAAGGAAGGCTATACTGTCCAACCAAAAATCACACTTGCCCCTCCTAGCATGAAGCTGCTCCTGCTGAAGAGTCTGCAATACAATCCTCAAGTGTTCTGCATGCTCCTTGTTGTTCCTGGAATAGATCAAGATGTCATCTATGAAAACGACAACGAACTGATCCACGTAGGGCGAGAACACTCGGTTCATCAAATCCATGAAAACTGCAGGGCATTGGTGACTCCGAAAGGCATAACTAGAAATTCATAGTGGCCATAACGGGTCCTGAATGCCGTCTTCAGAATATCCTCTTTCTTCATCCTTAGCTGATGGTAACCTGACTGCAAATCCAATTTAGAGAATACCCGGCTCCATGAAGCTGATCAAACAAATCATCAATCCTTGGTAAGGGATACTTGTTCTTGATGGTAACCTTGTTCAATTCTCTATAATCAATACAAAGTCTTTTACCACCATCCTTCTTGTTCGCCAATAGTACTGGAGCTCCCCATGGTGAAGTACTTGGCCGAATCAACCCCTTATCAGAGTATTCCTGCAGCTGCTTCTTCAGAATCTCTAACTCCGTCGGTGCCATCCTGTACGGAGCCCTAGATATAGGAGCTGTTCCAGGCACAGTATCAATTGAGAACTCAATCACCCTTTCAGGTGGTAGCCCTGAGATCTCAGCAAAGACTCCTGGAAATTCATCCCACACCGGTACTCCCTTCTGAACCTCCGAAGTAGTCAACCGGGTCTTTCTCTTGGTAGGCTTCACCTCTCCACTGAATTGGAATTCCGGTTGACGGGGGATCCTGAAAATAATCTTCTTCTCCCTACAGTCAATAACTGCATAGTACTGACTGAGCCAGGTCATGCCTAAGATTACGTCGTACCCCTTGGTGTCTAGTACGAGCATATCTATGGCCAAAGTCTTATCACAAAGTTCTACTGGACAGTCAGCACAAACTCTAGAAGACATGACTACTCCATTCCCTGTACTAATCTCCCATTTGTGGTCTAAAGATCTAACAGGTATGGAATGCAATGCCACAAAATGATCTGAGATAAAACAATGTGAAGCACCTGAATCGAAGAGGGCTAAAACAGGTTTAGAATGCACCCTGATATTACCTGTTATCACCTCCTCAGAAGTCTCAGCTTCTACTTCTGTCAAATTGAAGGCTTGCCCCCTTCCACGCCCTGCTGCGGTCCTAGCTCCTCCCTGGACTGGGCGAACAGCTTGCTGTGGAGGAGGGGAGGAACTCTCCTGATCATTGGCCCCTGATTCCTCTGCCCCGGTGGCCTTGGAAGTGCTCTCTGACCGTTCGGTCCCTGAAGTGCTGGCAAAGCTTGGCCGGCTATCCCCATCCTTCTGTGTGGACAGGCCTCGATGGAATGGTCTCGGGAACCACACACCAAACATAATCCATTTGCCCTACGGCAATTCTGTCGAATGTGGCCTGGCTTCTGGCAATAACTGCAGAAGGATAATGGTTGGGCCGTCTGGTAAGGAGCCGGTCTGAATGGTTGCCTCAAAGCCTGAACCTTCGCTGCTCTGTAAGGGCCTCCTCTTCCCATTAGTGGAAATGGCCTCTTCATGGCCTGGTTCCTCATCTGGTTCTCTTGCTTCTTCTCTAGCCCACGCTCTACCTCCCGAGCTATGGTGAGAACTTCAGAATAAGTCTTCAGCTGCTGGGGCATCAAGAAGACCTGAATATCCATCTGCAAGCCCTGCTGAAATCTGCTAGCCCGCTTCTCCTCATCAGTTACCATGTACGGAGCAAAGCGGCTAAGCCTGAGAAATTCCGCGGCATACTCATCCACGGACCTATTCCCTTGCTGAAGTCTGATGAACTGCTCTTCCATGTCCTTCTGAGCAGTGGCGGGGAAGAATCTGTTGTAGAAACTCTTAGAGAATGTGTCCCAGGTGACAGGCTTCTCCAGTCTGGCCTCCTCAGCTAGCCACCAAGTTCGGCTATATCTTTTAACTGAATCTTGGCGACCTCAACTTGGTTCTCCTTTGGTACCCTGGCTGCATTCAGCAGATCTGATGTATCCGTCAGCCATTGCTCGGCATCCAGGGGTTTCTCTTCACCCGTGAATATGGCCGGTTGCAGCCGTCTGAAGTCTGAAACATTTCCCGGCCTCTGTTCTTTTGGAGCTGCCAATTCTTGCCGGAGGAGTTCCATCTGTTGCTGCTGGTTCTCCATCATCGTCTGAATGACCCTCAGAATATCCACATTCTCTCCAGTGGGTCCATTCGATGCTTGTCCAGAGTTGTTACGACCCGACCTTCTCTCCATACCGAATTGGGATAAGACAACTGGAATTGGAAAAATGGAAGGAGTTTAGGACACAAGGGAAGGAATCAAGAAGGGATCAAGAAGGACTAGATAACTTTGTACATTGTAGTTGGCATCAGCAAATTACTAGAATTTGCTGCTTGATTGTACTTTAGGTGTGAGAGCCTAAGCTCTGATACCAACCTGTAACGCCCCGATCCCACGGATACGGAGACGTCACTGCGACGTATATACGCAGGTCAAAAGGTGCCCCCACGTATACACGCTAAGCATAAAAGTACAACAAGGATCAGAGTGCACGACAAGGCGTGATTTCCATACATATGCCAACATAAAAGTACAAGTACAAGTCATCACAAGATATGATAAAATATTACACATTCCATGTATCTTTATCACCACCAAGTCCAAAAGCAAAAGATACAATATAAACACAAAAAGGCTCACGAGTAGGATGAAGATCCCGTGAGTCAAAAGGAGAGATCCGGCACAGGGACTGGAGCTAATCTGCCTGCTCACTAAAGAAAGCTCGATCGTCCGTGGATGGCTCCACTTCGATCCAAGCCTCGGAACCTGAACATACAAATCCAAGGGAGTCAGGACCTCCCGAAAATGAACAGGTTATAGCCAAGTGGCTAAGAGATATGAATAATAAGGACGGAACAGCATAACGAATATAAACCGACAAGTAATGAAAGCATAAAGAACTATAATCAGGATGAAATGGATACATAGTTAAAGTCTATTATTATTATTACTTGTCTTACTGTGATATCTAGCTATGTGACCCAGCGTCCCAGCGCACATAGATCCATATCCTAGTAATACAAGGTTGTTATTGGAAACAGCGGGGGTATCAACGAACTATGTTTACAGTGGACCCCGTACATGCCCGGGATAACGGTCCAGGATTGTTCCGTTGCTGGTGACGGAAGCCAGCCGCTAGGCTATTCAGGAGGGACTTATGTATGCCCTTATCATCATAGTACTCAGGAAGAGGGAGCAAGCACTCCCCTCGGTCTCCTGGAGGCCCTCAGGTTAGACCGGAACATAATTGTACAATATACCTAATGCCACTGTAAACACGAACACATATCGATATCCGCATGTTTCCCCCCGACCCAATGTAAGTTGGTTCATTTTATACGAAGGTCAAGTGTATCATGCTTAGTTTAAGAGATGGCATGATAAGTGGTGATATTCACTATTTAACATGTCATGAAACGAGAATATGTAATAACAAATCATGAAGTAACAAGAGATACATCCATCCAGAAATAAGTCATGTAGTACCAGTTATGAAGCATGAACAAGCATGATATAATACATATGTAACAAGGGAAATATCCAAATTCAGAAAAGAAGTCAACTAAGACAAACAGTCAGAATTAGTCGACTAGGTGGAAATATTAGTCGACTAACAGTGGTATCTAGTAGACTAACAGTCTGGATTAGTCGACTAAAACTGGGTTACAGAGAGTTGGAATTCTGTTTCGGGGAAAGTTAGTCGACTAGGGTAGAAGGGTTAGTCGACTAACAGTGAACTCAAGTCGACTAACGGATACTTAAGTCGACTAAGTCTGTGACACAGAGAGTTGGGTTTCTGATTCAAGAAGGGTTAGTCGACTAGGGTAGAACAGGAGTCGACTAGCAGTGATTTCTCGAGAGTTGAGATTTATTTCCAGAAAAGGTTAGTCGACTAATAATCTGGGCAAGTCGACTAAAACTGTGTTTCAGAAACAGGTTAAGGTTCAACTAGAAGGTTTAGTCGACTAATGCCTAGGTCAAGTCGACTAATCTGGGTCTGTAAGTAGCGTACAGAACAGAATTTGCAGGTCAAATTTGAAGGTCAAATGTGTGATTTTGAAGGCACAAGTGAACAAGATGTGGAATACAAGTATACTAGGGAATTCACATGTCTTGGTGAGTAAGAATACTCACTAGGATTGGTTATTTTGGAGCTTTTACGAGTTCGGTAGGATCGTTGTCGACGAAAATCACCCAAGTGGTCTCCGACGGCGAAGGAAGCTACGATCCAAGCTCCAAGGTGGTTGCTTGAGGTGGAGATGAAGTCCTTGAGGTGGTTCTTGGAGCTAGGGTTGAGGTTGAGAAGGAGGAGAGATCTCTTGGTGAGGGCTAACACTTAGGTGAAATGAAGAAAAAAGGAAAAGAAATGTAAAGAGATTGTTTATATAGGTGTTAGATTTTGTAAAGGAGTTGCAAATAGTGTAATTGAGAGGGGGTTTTGTGCAAATATGGGAGGGTGAGGTGTCCCTCACTTGGCCACTTGGCCGGCCATGGGGGAGAGAGAGAATGAGTGGGATTTAAAAAGGATTAGGTGAAAGTGAGTGGGATTATGTGGAGAATTGGAATTATTGGAAAATTGGAAAATGGAATTTTGGAAAATACCGGAATCGTCCGAAATTCAAGTATCTCGGAACGACCCGAAAATTTTACTAAAAATCAAGAATAACATTTTAAGACTCATGGTGAAATTCGTTTTTTAGAAATAACTTATAGTTTTAAAACTAAAAATCCCGGAATCAGTTATCTACCGACTCCGTTGGAACTTTCATAAATTCATAAAATTCTCAGAAAAAGTATTCAGATAGAAAATATGATTCTAAGAAATAAAGTCTAAAGGACCTTCTAGAAATTCCTAGCAGTTTGTGAATTAAAAATCCGAGAATCGATCCGCGGCACTGGTCGACACCGGTTTTGAAAGTATTTAATTAAATTCAGGAAAATTCCAGAAAATCGTAGAAAATATATAATATTGGAAAATGACTTTTAAAACTGAAATCGGTCAAATACAGGAAGTAAATCGAAAAATACGATCGAAAAATTGAACACGCAACTAAGTACGTATTCCGGGAACGGGGTATTACACTGAGTCTAATGAATTTAGTAGGTTTGGTTTAAATCAATTTCTAATTTTTGTTGGATTGTTGATAGGCTTTAAATCATTAAAATACTTAACGGGTTTAGATTTACCATTAAGGAGAAATGGTTTTAAAGTGGGTTATCTAAATTAATTTATTTTGGTATTTATCTAAAATTTTATCTTAGAAAGTAGAAGTATTGTAGAATATTATTTATATTTTTCTCTATTTGTTTTGATATTTTTAATAAATTATTTTAGTGTAAAATTCTTCATTCTTTCTTCCTTTCATTTTTTTTCTTTTTTTTTTTGTAAGAGGTGGCCCAAGCCTAGGCTCAGGCTGGACCAGGCTAGGCCCTGGCCTGGTCCGAGCTTTTCTTTTTTTTTCTTCTGGGCCTAACTATGTAGCCCAGGCTAGCCAGAACTGAGCCAGGCCTGCCCAGGCCAGGCCGGGTCTGGTCTGGTCAGCCTTGCCTGTTAATATTTTTTTTTTTTTTTAAGGACTGTCACAGTGGGCCGGCCCAGCCCACTGTGCACCCAACAGAGCCAGTACAGACCCATCTAGGTCTGTGCGGGGCCACAGGCCATTTTTTTATTATTAAACAAGGCCATTAGGCCCTGCTATGGCCCAGGCGGTCTGGCCCGGGCCAGGCCAGGCTGGGTCGCGCCTGGGCCCAACTAGACTGTACAGACCAGCCCGGTCTGTGCAGTAGGCCGATTTGCTCTCGACCTAGCCGAGAGCAGCGACAACTATTATATATTTTTTCTTTTTTTTTATAAACAAACTTGGCTGTAAAATTTCAGGAAAAAAATATGTAAATTAAGATGTGGTTTGGCATATTCTCATGTATATTTTAGTTGGATTTTTTATTGGATTTTGATGTATAAAAATATTCATAGATGACTCTTGTATAGACATGGTATTGATTAGACTATTTGTATCATATAAATTATGGAAAACAGGTTTACTTTCTTACATTGATTTGCTCAAATCATGGTTTTGTGGGGTATTAAAACAATGATCATACAAAAATTTTATTAAATAAGTTTTTAGGAGCCAATAATTGTTTTGCAATGAGTTTTAACAGATTGCTAAAATTAATAATTTATTCTTGTGATTCTAATTAATTTATTATTTTTTCCTAAAAAAATTGAAACTAAATTCATAATATAGATTTACTTTCTTGAGTTGTTCCTCCTTGCTTGCTCCTTAATCCTTGTACCTCGAAACCCCTTTTCGTTCACAATCCGCTTGAGGAGAAAGGAAAGGTGGAAGTGGGGAGAGTTAGGATTAGAGTTTTCTCTTGAGGTAGAAGAGAAAAAAAGAGTTTGGGTCTTTATATAGGTTATTAGATATTTTACAAACATGAATTCTACTTAGGTGTAGATTGCTTAATTTAGTAATTAGGATTAGGATGTGAGTTTGATTGGAATTTGAATTATGATTATATATTTAGATTAAATTATAGATTTGGATTTGGATTAAGATTAGGATTGGGTTTTGGGTTAATGGGTAAGGACCTCAATGATAATGGGTTATGGGTTATATCCGAGCTTTAGTTAAAAGAAATAAGTAACATGAAGAATAAGAAAAATAGAGAGTGGGCTCGCGGGCTTAGTTTTTGGGCTTAAAGAAAAATAGAAAAAGGAGAAGAAAATGAATGAAAATAAGGAAGTAGGCTTGGCTCATGTGGGCTTAACATAAAAAGGAAAAAATCAAAAGGAAAGGAGAATGGGTTGAGCCTTTGGGCTTGGAATGAAAATAATAATATTACCCATTAATAGTAATTTAAAATAACTAAATATAAGCAATAAGAGTTTACAGGTCATAAATAATAATAATACTAATAATGATACTAAATCAAATTAATTAATAATAATAAAATAATAGGTAAGATCAAGTAAATTTTTAAAAATAATAATATGGTATTATTAAATAGGGGATATTACAGAAAAGAAGCCTCACGGCCAGCCATAGGGAGGAGGCGCATGGGGGCTCGCCAAAGTTCGCCGACGGAGGAGCAAAGGCTTGCGCCATGGCTTGGTTGCTGCGAGCTCCGGAAGAGGTGATGATGGAGCTCCCCTCGGCTCCAGCGATGATGTTCGGCCATTAGTGGAAGGAGAGGCGGAAGCATGGCAGAGAACGGCGGAGGCTTACGGCATGGCTAAGGAGGAGTGCTCGCAGCCTGGGGTTGTGAGGATTTGGCTTGGCCAGCAGGGGGTTCAGGGGCGGCTGGTCTTGGATGGAGAGAGAAGAGAAGAGTTATGGTTTAGGCTAGGGAATAAGATGGATTAGAGGATGCTTATATAGGTTAAGCTATTGGGTAGGTAGGTTTGGGGGTTGAGATTAGATAGGATAATTAGTTAGGATTTGGGATTTAGTTAGGATTAGATTTAATAGATAGGATTTGGATTATATATTAGTTGGGATTAAGATATATATTAATTAAGATTTGAATTAGTTAAGATTATGATGGATTTGTTGTTAGGATTAAGGATTAGTTGTTTAAGATAGGATTAAGTTGTTAGGATTGATATGATTTTGATAGATAGTTTAGGATTTGGTTAGTTTGGGATTTGATTAGTTTAGGATGTAGATTAAATAGATAAGATTCTGGGTTGGGATTTAATAGATATGATTAAAATTTGGGTTGCGGGTTTGGTTTTAATGGATGCAGGCTTATTGGATATAGGTTTAGATAATAGGTAAGGGTAGTGGGTTTGGGGTTAAGATAATTTTGTTAGTTAGGATTTGATTTAATAGTTAGGATTAGATTTTAGTGAGTTGGGTTGTTAAGATTAGAATTTATTAGTTATGACTAGGATTTTGGTTTTAGGATTTGGATAATGATTTGAGTTTGTGTACGGTTGGATTCATGGGTATGGTTTGAATTAATGGGTTACAAGATAATAGGATTTTATGGTTAGGATTTAGAATTAGTTGTGATATCGTTAGGATTATAGATAGGGTTGTGGGTTTAGGCTTATTGGATTTCATAATTAACTAGGAATGAAAATTGAAAAAGAAAGATTGATTAACATGGCATGAGCTCAAGTTTGGACTAAAGGCTAGGAAAAACAATAAAGATAATAATAATAAGAAGAAGAAGAATAATACAAAGTAATAATGAGAATACTAAAATATGGTAATAACAACAATAATAATATCACTAATGATAATTAATAATAATCATAATAACAATAACAACAATAATTATAAGCCATAAACCAAGTTAATTAATAATAAAATAATAAATAAATTCAGATAACTATAAAAAAATATTAAAACTGTATATTGACTATGGATATTATAATTAATGATCGACCAAACCAAGCCACACCCAAGATTTAACCACTTCAAATCTTGGAGCTTAACATTTATGTATTAAACCTCTAATAAATCATGTTTTCATAAAACCTCTTTAAATTTTAGTATTACAATTTAATACCAAAAATTTACTTAATTTGTTATATTTGCTTAAAATATGAGTTAGTGCACATATGGCAGAGATTCACAGAAAAGATAAAAAGTCTGATGAGGCTCTATGGCAAGATGTAGATGTATGGATCACTTTGTAAAATGTAAGTGTTAACGTGAAGAAGACGAAGAAAAGATCATATCCTCTTAATTAGAGAGTGATCGTTTATTTATAAAGAAAAGAAATGCATGTCCTAATAAGACTAAGATAACACATAATTTTCAATTGGAGTAGAAAACCAAAATAAAGAAACTAAAAATAAAGAAAAAGACCTATACTCCCCCTCAAGCTTGAGCATAAATGTCAATCATACCCAACTTGCTACACAAAATTGAAAAACTCTATTTAGATAAAATTTTAGTGAAAATATCTCAAAGTTGACCACTTGATGTGATGAATAACGTAACTATCCGATGTGACCATGTCTCGAATAAAGTAACAGCCGACTTCAAAATGCTTTGTTAGCTCATAAAAAAGATTATTGGCAATATGCATAGTCATTTGATTGTAGCCACTCACTTGTTATAAAAATTGCCCATTTCAAAAAAGAAAGATTGAATCCATATCAATTCACAAACTGTATGAGTCATAACTCTATATTTAGCCTCAGCACTAGATTAAGCAACAATATTTTATTTTTTTTACATCGCCATATCACCAAATTACCTCGAACAAAAGGGTAATAACCAGTAGTAGAATGACAATCAATAAGATTGCCAGCCCAATCAGCACCTAAATATCTCAGGATATCCAAATGAGAGAAAGGACGATAATATTTTATTTTTAACATCACCATGTCACCAAATTACCTCCATCAAAAGTGCAATAACTAATAGTAGAATGATGATCAATAGGATCACCAGCCCTATCAGCATCTGAATATCCCATAATATCCAAATGAGAGAAAGGACAATAATACAACTCTTTACTTGGAGCCCCTTTAAGATATCATAAGATACGACAAGCAGCAGTATAATGAAGTTGATGCGGACTTTGCATATATCGACTTAACACATTCACAATAAATCTAATATCAGGTCGAGTAACAGTTACGTTAGTTTGCCAATCAATTGCCTGTATTTTAGGACCAGCAAGTGCTCTCCTAAGATTTGATCAAAATAAATATTAGGATCCATATGAGTATCAACATGTTTAGATCCTAATGTATCAGTTTCTTTAAATAAATCAGTAAGTATTTTTTTTTTGAGACAAGAAAAGATCTTTCGAAGAGCGAGCAATCTTGATTTCTAGAAAATACCTCAAGACCCAAATCTTTCATATGAAAATGAGAACTCAAATAAATTTTTAGCTGAATAATACCTGATGATAATCTCCAAATAACAATATCATCTACATAAACTGTAAGAATATTAGTGTCAGCAGAAGAATGTCAGACAATATAGAGTCACCAGAGGATCTTTATCTCAATCTATAGTATGCCATAACATTATGAATTTGTCAAATCATGCTCGTGGAGATTGTTTCAAATCATAGATTGCCTTCTTGAGTTTGCAGACCTTTTATGTTTTCCCTTGAACATCATAACTGGGGGACTAAAGCATATTCTTGAAGATCTCCATGCAAGAGTGTATTTTTAATATCTAATTGGTACAAAGGTTATTGCTTTACCACCACAACTTGTAAAAAAAATGCGAATAGAACACAGACGAGCTACTGGAGAGAAAGATTAAAAACAATCACGCTATAAGTCTATGTAGCCCTTGAAAACTAATCGTGCCTTCAAGCACTTAATCTGTCCATCAGGGTGAAATTTGACAATGTAAATCTATCGATAACCAACAATTTATTTTTCTAGCGGTAAAGAGATAATTCTCATGTTTTATTATCATGCAAAGCAGTCTTCCATAACATTTTTTTCATTCAGAAGACAATTTGGTTGCAAAACTAATATATGTAAGAGATAAATAAGAGAAAAATAATACTTTATTTATAGGATGTTGAGTGCAAGAATGAGTACATTTTCGAAGAGCTATAGGAAGATCAGATACTTCAATGGAAACAATTGACTGATAAGGAGGTAAACTGTTAAGATCAGAAGTAATCTTCTCGCGCCATTGGTAAATTTGAAGTGGAGGCGAGTCTTCTAGTGATTCAAGAAATATAACATGAGTGGTCAAAGGTTTTGTAATGAAAATCATAGAGGCTAAAAAGTAGGGTGTGTTCTCAAACAAGTGACATCCGCACAAGCCACATACTCCTTGCAGACAAGATTCCAGCAATGATATCTTTTTTTTGTCAGAGAATATCCTGAAAATATACACCAAACTGCTCGGGGATCTAATTTGTCATGCCTTTTTTCGAAAATTTGAAAACAACACAAACCCAAAAAAAGGGTTTTGCCATCTAAAGTAGAAGAAGAAACCCTATTAATTAAGTGACAAGCATTAAAGACTGCGTCAGCAAAAAAATACTTGGGAACATGTATATGAATCATTACTGTCTGAGCAATGTCAAGTAGATAAAAGTTTTTTTTCTTTCAGGAACACCATTCGGTTGAGGTGTGTGAGCACACAAAGTTTAATGAATTATACCATGAAAAATATAATAATCTTGAAGAGTATTTTGCACATATTTTAAAGTATTATCAGATCGTAAATTTTAAGCGAACAATTAAATTGAGTATTATATTCTTTATGAAATCTTTGAAAAATAAAGAGAATTTCATTGTGATTCATTAAAAATAATCAAGTCATTCGAGAATAATCATCAATAAAAGCTATAAAATAAGAAAAATCAGACACACTTTTAACTCGAGTAGGACCCAACACTTCAAATGGACAACAATATTGACTAACTACTCAAGATGAAAATGAAGTTTTATGATGATTACTAGACTGACATGGTCGCACTGTAATTTAGAGATATTGTTAACAGAAAAAATAATGATTTAATGGATTTTAAAGATGCATGACCTAAATGAAAGTGTCACCGAATTCCAAACTCATCACATACCAAAGCAAAAGCGCCCACTTTAGATTGATTACTGCATTGAAGATAACATATGCCATCTTGCCCATACCCCCTCGCCAATCACTTTTTTCATCTGAAGGTCCTGAACAGTACATGATAAAGGAGAAAAATTATAAAATACTAAAAAACTTTGATCAAACGACTCACAAATACAAGATTAAAAGAAACATGTAGAATATAATTAACATCAGTGAGTCTAGAGAAGAAGTGAGATTAGAAGCGCTAGTATTGCGCTTGAAACTACCATCAGCAAAAACTATAGAAGAGATAGAAGATATTGTATGAAAAGTGAAAATACTGTAGATTTACCAGTCATATGGGCTGACGCACCAGAATCAAAGATCCAAAATGAAGGTGATGAACTCGCTAAACAAAATATACCTGGATGTGCCAATGTAGCAGTGTCTAAAGTAGAGACTGAATGCATCTTTTGAATTAGAGAATTATACTCAGATTTTGGCAAAGTCACATATTCGTCAGCGAAAATACCACGAGTAGTGCTACCTCGATCATACTTATACTCAGCCATAAAAAGCAATGGAAAAGACCCACATGAAGATAGATCAGTAGCAGAGAAGTCCAGATATCAACAGACATTATCACTTGATGCAACGAACAACATCAATAGAAGAGGACTGAGCAATAAAAGAGTCTCCAGGAGTACAATCAACAGTACTCTAATAGAACAGAGCATCAGTAGCAATAATAGCAGTATTCAGTAGCTGATTACATTCTAGTTAGTAAAAAAAACCTGTAAAGACACACCATGAGTCCAATACTTTAAGAATCATGTGAATCAAACTCCAAATGACTAAGAAATAACCCAAAAACCACATTGTTTTTCTTAACCAGTCTGATGCAGGTCTAAACTGTTGCAGAAGAGGATCGGGTTGACAGTTGCTAATAGCTCGTGTTGTTGAGAAGTCAAATCATCCTAATCTTGTGCTCGGTGCAAGAAAAATGCTCTGCTCATGCCTTATTCCTCTATCCAAAAACTATGGTTTAAGTTGAATCAAGAGCATCAGATGAATGCCATGGGGAAATTGTACTCAAAGGTCAAATAATTATCTGAAGGCCATTAAGAAGTACAAGAGGAAGTTTCATGGGTGATCGCAGAGAACTGCCTCTGATGATGATAATGTGGTTGTCTTTGATGACAGCGACATCAGGGAACAGGACAGAGGTCAATGAGGTAGACGCGATATGCTGACGTCAGCAAGACGGTAAGGATGGGTGCAACTTGGAAAGGTGGTGAGGTGCTAGCATTGGCTTTGGTTTTGCATTAGCAGTAGGCAGTGTAAAGGAGGAGAGAGATGGGCATGGGCGGCTGGGAAGATCCGGCGGCTTAGGCTAGAGTTTGGGTTGTTTTAGGAGAGATGGGAGAAGATTAAGATGATGAACAATAGTCGAAGGGATTTCTGGGGATTTTCAGGTATTTTTCGGTGAAAAGTAATTTTTGGGGATTTTTACCTTTTTTTTAGAAATTAACTTTTTTTTGAAGAGTAAAGGCAAAAAAAGCTAGGTAGGGTTTTTCTTCTGAAACCATATTGAGATGACAAAGATGAAGAGAAGACCGTGTCTCTCTAATTAGGGAGTGACATTTATTTATAGAAAAAAGAAATACATGTCCTAATAAGTTTAGGATTATACACAATGTTTAACTTAGAGTGGGAAATCAAAAATAAAGAAAAATAAATAAAAACAACATATTTCTACTCAAACAGTAAGAAATTGAAACATGATCCCCAAAACTGATGTTGGAGTTGTTTCTTCCAGTAGACTTTCTAACAGGTATGTGCAGAGCGAAAAACAACTAACATTGAGAGATTATATAAACTTGCACCATAATTCTAAATTTGAGCTTCTTGAAGTAGATATTCTAATTTAAATTTGATGGATTATATTCTCGAGACTGCAAGCATTCGTTCAATCGTAGCACTTGAGGGTCGATCCTCAGGAAAAATATAGTTTTTTAAGTTTAAAACACTATTTAGGCGAATTGATTAAAAAGGTTGAAAGTGGGATTTTCTTTTTTGAGTTTGAGAAGATTATCAATTTAAAGGGATAAAACACCTAAGAACAAATCCCATAAACTAAATCTCATGCAGTTAATCTCGATCTCTCTCTTTATTAATCTCTTGAAATTCATCAAATCATTATCTCTAATAGGAGACTAATCCTAGAACGTTAGATTTAAGTGCATGTTATTATTTTCAATTACATAACCCATCAAAGAACTAAATCAGACTAACTAATCTAAATCAAACTAGGAAAGCAATAAAAATCTAAGTATTGATTATTAATTATTAAATATATAACTTGTCAAATCTTTAATCACTTCTTAGAATTAACTACGATTAGATCTAGATGATTTAATGTATAATTGAAGCCCTAAGAGAGAGAGATCTAAGTTTAATCACATGAATTCTAGTCTAAGTTCATTTGTCTAGGTTCATGAAAAGGATTTAGCTACCCATGGATATATTGCTAAAAAAAATGCAAATAATACTAAATAACTATAAAACTAATTTAATTAACAGAATATTTTTAGGATCTACTGAGAGAAATTACCAGATCCAAAATGTAGCAAAAATATCAAATAAGGACCCCAAGAAAAGGATACAAAGCTCG
>JAVJIF010024725.1:0-45000 GCA_038442645.1 Agave tequilana | reverse complement strand
AAAATCACTGTATGATTACTTACATAGTTTGTATTTTGATGAAATTTTTAACTCAATATATCTTTGGCTCCTTCTTTCTCTTTCATATCTTGATGTGATTTGTAATAGTTTGATCTTGTAGAGCTTGATGTAATTTGCTCCTAGTAGCTCTTTGTTAGCTTGAATATGACATTTGTGGAGTAATATATAATTCATTCTATCCTCCATATATATGTGACATTTATAACTCAAATCTATCCATCCTCCAAGTATGTGACATTGGTAACTCAAATTTATCCATCCTCCAAGTATAGTTTTATCCTAAAATAAGATAACATTACTAATCCAACTTGTTATTAGCTAAATTTATTGGTTAATTACATTATCAAAATCATAAGAGTTACAATCTCTCTTTTTTGATGATGGCAACCTATAAATTTGATTGGAAAGATAATAACATTGTAAATAGGAAAAAATTTATTACTATCTTTTAAGCTCCACCTATTTACCTGCCAATGTGCCAAGAGTGGTTAGAGAGCAAAGCTCCCCCTGTTAAATTCAATTCATGACAATATATATTTCACAACTTGTGAATATAGTCAATCCCACAAATATAACATGCACTTTTGTAGATGGTAATCCTTCATGATAATCCTTCATGATTCTCACATAGTATCTGAACTTATCAGTATGAGACAGTAACTGTAATTATCAGTTGCGTTAACATGTGCATGTAACCATATATGTGTGCGTATTTGTGACTAAAATATGAACAAATTTTATCATTTGACATTTGTAGGCTGTCTAAAAATGACTAACAGACAAGCCATTAAGGAAGCAGAGTCTCAAGCTCTAGACGCGAGGAATCGATGCCCGCGTCTCAGCATTAAGACGCGTTGGCTCTACACCCGCGTCTCAACGTCCAGACGCGTCGGCCCGAAGCCCGCGTCTCAGCATCAAGGCGCGTCGGCCCGACGCCCGCGCCTCAGCGTCCAGACGTGAAGGCCCGAAGCCCGCGTCTCAGCATTAAGGCGCGTTGGCTCGACGCCCGCGTCTCAACTTCAGGGCGCGTTTGGCTCAACGCCCGCGTCTCAGTTGCAACTACCCTGATTGCGGGGCCAGTCACCGCGCATATAGCGGGTAGTGGCCCCTCATTCGGGAGCGTTTTCAGGAGGCACCTTCACCCCCTGAGACCCCTATAAATAGCCTTGTTTGCTATGAAGAGGGGATCGAAGCTTTGGAAAGGTCGAGAATTAAGAAGGTCAAGGCATCATCAAGATCGATCGAATCCAGGCAAGAGGATCATCAAGAGGGAAGCACGACTTCAACAACAGACAGAGGGAGGAGACTCTTCAGCGAGCTTACTGAGTACTAGCCGCTCTTCGCCTACCTCCTCTTTGAGAGTTTTGGTAGACGGAGCTGAGTTACTCTTTCTACCGACCGAAGAGAAGACCCCCGACGGTCCAGGACGGTCATCTGGTCAACGGAGAACAAGATTCACTCTCCACCGCCACACGAAGAACCCAGCATTAAACAAAGGGGGGATTCAAGCTTCAACATCCTCCCTCCCTTGTAACTGGAAGGAAAAGTCTTGTTGTAATCTTTTCATCTGATTCAAAGAAATCTTTACAGCAATTCCCTCTTTCTTTTTCCGGCGCATACAAGAGATGGCGACTCCGCTGGGGATTACCTTCGTTACTGACGAGCGCACCGTGGTGCAAGATGACGTTCTCCGTAAGGGGAAAATGGTCGAATCACTCGTCGTCGAGTTCGACCAGGCGAAGTATGAAGAGTTCCTCTCTTCTGGCTCCAAGAGCCCAAAGACCCGCGTCTGCCGCAGGGTCTCAAGTGGACAGCCCCCTGAAGCCCAATCTGAGGCTCTGTCGGGTGCTCCTGCTGCCCACTGTGCCAAGTTTGGTTCACGCGCCGACGCCTCCCAGAAGGCTCGCGTAACCTCAGACACCTCTGCTGCGATCAACCGCGTCGCGCAGAACACACGCGCCAACGCCTCTCTGAAGGCCCGCGTGGTCCCCAGCACATCTATTGGTGCGATCGACCGTGTCGCACAGAACGCCCGCGTCAGCGTCTCTCAGGAGACCCGCGTGGCAAACACCCCTGGTTCTACAAACCAGGAAGTTGTTGGCTTCTCTCTTCCTCCACGGCGCAATCGGAATGCCGAGCGTCGACAGAGAAGACGCGCGCGTCAACACTCAGTCGGAACCGTTGGTTTTCTGACTGGGGTTGGACGCAGCGTACGATCCGATGCCTTGCTCGCACCTCGTCCAGTGCGAGAGATCCGCGTTTGGCGACCCAAACGCGAGACTCCCCAAGTTGAGCCTTCTGAAGACCAACTTGCCAAACGCCAAAGCGAAGCTTCTGCGTCTCGTCAAACGCAGGAAGCACGTGCCCATAGGCGTGGGGCCCAGCAACCCACTCTCTCCCAAGTCTCTCTGCTCCAACGCAGCAGACAGCAACGCGAAAGTCGCGTCTCATATCAACAGAGACGCCAGACGCGCGTGACGCAGCCGCGACGCGACAGCCGCGTTTCTGAAACCTGTGTCCAGACAGCACAGCGCATGACTTCCTCCCGTCTTCCACGTCGCGAGGCTAGTCTATTTAATCCCTCTCCCACGGATTTGAGGGATTATTTGACAAGGAAAAGGAGTGCCAATCAGGCCACTTCTCCATGCTGCTGTCAACAGCTCATCCAGATGCTCTCTGGATGCCATTGCGAGTCAGGCGTGCACCAGCCGTCTTTAATTAGACAGCTGACCCTGATTCCCCCGTCAGCCAAAAGAAGACGCTCCCACAGAAGGAGAACCTTCTCTGACGTCGAGTACCCGGAGCTTACTGCATACATGACAAGCAGAAGCAAGGAAAAACAACCGAAAATCAGCTCGGATAAGTCTGATTCGGAACCGGAAGGAGTGTATCAGCACACTCGCACCCGGACTGGGACCATTCCCCCAGTTGACTATAATGCCCTAGCCTGCGGCATTAGAATGGACGACTCTCACTCCGTTGTGATAGAGTCGCAGGATTCGAATTCTTCCGTCGAGAAGGAGACTTCTGCCCACATGGTAGGCGCCTCTGAGGAGACGACTAAGCATCTAGAACAGATGCAGAAGCACCAAATGGAGATACTCTCCTCTCAGCAGCGATCCATTGACACCCTCAAGCATATGCTTGAGAAATTGCTCGAAGAAAGAGCGAGATCTCCTCCTAGAAGGTCAAAAGGTAAAGGGGGAAGGAGAAAAAGTCCACCTTCCGAACCTTCGGATGAGACACGACGATCTACTTCGGATGTGTCCAAGCCTTCGGCACAGGCGGGAAGTGACCCAGACCCGGAGAAAGCTCATGTTGAAAGAATGAGTCTACTGGAGCAACGACTCAACGCCCTTGCCAGTCGTAAAGATCTCCAAGAAGCTGGAGTGGTCCGGCCCTATCCGGCCTAGTGGGACTTAGTCCCGTACCCTCCTAGGTTCAAGGCTCCAACTCTCCAAGCATTCGATGGGAAGGGGTCGCCCAACCAACATATCTACTACTTCAAATCCCAAACTGGGAATGTGGTAGATAACGATGCCATCCTGGCACGCCTATTCATTGGCACCCTAAAAGGTTGGCCTTTGAATGGTTTATGAAGCTCCCGGAAGGTTCCATCAAGAACTGGGGCGACTTGGAGAAGCTGTTTCTAACACGCTTCTTCGAAGATGATTCGGAGGTCACAATGCCTACCCTTTTAGCTACAAAACAGCGAAAGGGAGAGTCCGTCAAGTCTTTCGTAGAAAGATTTCTGAACATGGCACTCCGATGTCCAAGCGGCATGACCCAGGCCACCCTAGTGGAAACATGTCGCCATAATCTCCAAACCTCACTCCTTGCTCAAATAGGAGTTGCTGAAAGCCGCACCTGGAAACAATTAGTCCAGCAAGGTGAACAGGCTGAGGAGATTGTCGCCCGCGTCAGAGCGGAAGAAGGCAAGCCCAGGCCAGAGAGGTCGACAAGGCGTGCACCAGACACATCCCTCCAAACCAAACGGAAGGATAACTTGGCGACAGAGACCAAATCTCCCTCCAAGCCTCTACCAGGCAGAGCGAGTGGCTCTTCTAGCCAACCTCGCGCCAACAAACAGTATTCCTTCAAGGAGGAACACGTCGACTCGCTCTTCAAGTTACTCAACAAGAGCAATCGACTGAAACTCCCTGAAATTAGGCGCCCGGAGGAAGTCGGCAAGACCGACAATCCCACCTACTGCTTATACCACAGGATGCTCGGACATCCTACCAAAAGCTGCTACGTCTTTAAGGACATCCTTCAAGCTCTGATTGACGCGGAGGTATTAAAACTCCGACCGGAGCAGAAGAAGATGACGACCAACATGACGTCGATTCTCCAGTTTGGGACACGACCCCCGACACCCGTGGGGGTGATCTCTGTCCCGAAAGGAGAACTGAGGGTGGTCAACACAGACCCTCATCAGCAGCGGGAGAAAGGCTTGGTACCCGTCCCTACACCTCGAGGGGAAATCATGTGGGTCCACCCTGACCTCGTCGACGAGCAACAATGGACGACTGTGACCAACAGGAAGTCCAAAGGCAAAGGGAAGGCTTCATCTTGCCATGTGATATGCGCTTCCTCCCGAGAAGCGGATACTGATGTTCCCTCGCTGACTGACTCGGAAGAGGAGACAATAGTCCTGGCCGCGGAACCCAACCCACCAACGGCAGGAACCCGTTCGGGGCAGGCATACCTGAAACAGTATGGCGAGACAGCAGTAGCTCCTCCACAACCAGCTGCAGAGCCAGCAAAGCCCTCCTCTAAACAGCCTGGGGAGAAACAGAAAGAAACTCGATTTTCTCGAGTTCTTGCGAAAGGTGTAACGGAAGGATCCTCGACACCTTATAGTTTTGATGTTTTGGCTCAATTAGCCAACATCCCGGCACGCATTACCTTGTATGAGCTCCTGAGGCTATCAAAGTCAACCAGAGAGGCTCTACAAGAAGCTTTGGCAAATGCTGAGGTCTTTATGACCCGCGTGCCAAGGGAGGAAGATGTAGAGGATTGCCTCCACACCTCCCCAAATGCTCCCTGCATCACCTTCACAACAGATGACATGCAGGTTAAAGGGAAGCATGACCGACCCCTATACTTCACAGGGTATATTGGGTCATCTGGAGGTGAACCGCATCCAGGTAGACCCAGGGTCTGCGCTAAGCATCATACCTCGCCGGGTTATGCAGTTTCTAGGCATTCCTACCCATCGTCTGAGCCCTACCCAGACGACTATTTACGGGTTCAATGCCAACAGCTCCCGCCCGATGGGGAAGATCAAGCTCAAATGCCAGATCGGGAGCCTCAAGTCGGAAGTGACGTGTTACGTCATTGACGCGGACACTTCCTACAACCTGTTGCTGGGACGACCATGGATTCACCGCAATTCCATCGTTCCCTCTACTCTCCACCAAGTCATGAAATACATTGACGAGAGTGGACAGGTCCGAACGTTGATTGCCGAAAGGCATCCGTTTAAAGGGGTTGAAAATTATTTCACGGACTCCCTCTTATATCAGGATCCAGAGGAGACTAATGAAACCCCACAACCAGAGGAGCCAGACTCTGGTAATGAAGCTGACATTGAGCCGGAGAAAGAAGAGTGCCTGTGGGAGTTGGAACCACTTGTAAAGAGCACTAATAAGCTCGATGTTGATACCACCGACGATGCAGGCGGTTGGTATATTAATGAAGATTTAGATTTCGCGTATTTCCCTGCGTGTGAGTCTGATTCAATACCGTCGGATACTAGTACCGACGTAGATGAGGATGTCTGGTCGGCAATGGATGCTTTGACATCATTGCATGTACCAATAAAATCATCCTTCGGGACGTACCAGGATAATGGAGACGCGCAAGAGTCTGTATTCATGGTTCCAGCCAGACGAAAAGGCCAAAGACCAATACTTTTTGGGCGAATCGTGTCTGAACCAATGCCCCACGAAGAATCGGAAGGTGAGGATGAATCCCCTCAGTTCGATCATTATGAACCGAAAGCGCTCAAGATGATGAAGCGCATGGGTATGATCTAACCAACAGGCCTGGGTTGAACTTCGGAAAAGGAAGAAGAACACTGCTTCGATCCTTTGTACAGAAAGGGAAAACCCCTGATTACTATCATCAGACACGCCGGGGGTTGGGCTATATATCAACTCCAGTGCCATCAGCCTCTGATTCGGAGAGACTGTCATGTCATGACTGCTCATCAGGCACGTCGTCGTGGGAATCAGATGTCAGTGTCGGCAACATCTTCAAAGGGCTTTCAGTAAACATGGTTTCGACAAGCCATCTGGAAGATGAAGATGAAGAAATGATCCAATCTGATACAGATCCTTGGATCAAACATTTGAATGCTCTTTGGGATATCCGCTTTGAACAGCGTGAACCACCCACAGAAGACAAGGTTGTTCAAGTCAACCTAGGAGATGAAGCTAATCCTAAACCCATCTTCATAAGTGACGGCCTGTCACCTTCGGAGAAGAAGGATCTTATATCTCTTGTACAAGAGTATATAGACGTCTTCGCCTGGAATTACGAGGACATGCCTGGACTTGATCCTCAAGTGGCTATGCACCGCCTCAACATCAATCCGGATGTAAAACCTGTCAAACAACAGCAGCGACGGTTCCGTCCCGAAATAATGGAGGCAATCCAATCAGAAGTCAGGAAGCTTATTGACTCTGGCTTTATCAGGGAGGAACAGCATCCCGATTGGGTAGCCAACATCGTACCCGTTGCCAAGAAGAACGGGAAGATCCGGATCTGCATCGACTTCCGCGATCTAAACGAGGCCTGCCCCAAAGACGAATTCCCATTGCCAATCACGGATGTCATGATTGACAATACTTGTGGATTCGAGCGAATGTCCTTTATGGACGGGTTCTCAGGATACAATCAAATCAAGATGTATCCCGATGACGAAAAGCACACCTCCTTCAGGACACCTCTAGGGGTATATTGCTACACCGTCATGCCCTTCGGTCTAAAGAATGCGGGGGCAACCTACCAAAGGGCCATGAATGCCATTTTCCATCAGCAGATACGCAAAACGGTGGAATGTTATGTCGACGACATCGCGGTGAAAAGTCGCATTAAAGGAGATCACATAGCTGATCTGAAGGTGGTCTTCGACATCATGCGGGCTCATCAATTGAAGATGAACCCCACCAAGTCCTTCCTGGGGGTAGCCAGTGGCAAATTCCTAGGGTTTGTTGTGACTTCCACAGGAATCCATTTGGATCCGGAGAAAGTCTGTGCTATCCAAGAGATGCAACCCCCCAGAAGCCTCAAGGAGCTCAGAGGATTGCAAGGACGATTGGCATACATCCGCAGATTCATCTCAAATCTCTCCGGGAGATGCCAACCCTTCGCTAAGCTGATGAAGAAGGGCGTTTCGTTCATTTGGGACGACGCTTGCCAGCAAGCATTTGAGGAGATCAAACGATACCTCACCCTACCACCAGTCCTTGCAGCTCCGGTATCCGGAAAGCCTTTCCTGGTGTACGTCCGATCAATGGATCATTCTTTGGGAGCTCTACTAGCTCAGAATGATGACCAAGGGCGAGAACAAGCAATCTACTACCTAAGTAGAACGATGATCGGAGCCGAACATCGATACAACCCGATCGAGAAGGAATGTTTGGCACTGGTGTTCGCTATTCAGAAAATGCGACACTATCTGGTGGGCCAAACCATAAATGTCATATCCAAAGTCAACCCCCTGAGGTTACTCATGACAAAGCCTTCATCATTGAACGGCCGACTGGCGAAATGGGCTATATTGCTCTCTCAATATGAGATGCACTTCCTACCCCAAAAAGCCATTAAAGGACAAGCGGTGGCGGACTTCTTAGCCGAACACCCAGATCCGAGGGCAGCTAAACTCTACGAGGATCTCCCAGACGAGGTCGCCGAAGCCTGCCTAACCCAGACATTGTTTGAAGGACAAGTATGGCAACTTTTCTTCGATGGTGCATCAAGAACAAGCCCTAAGGGACACACAGTTGCGGGGGTAGGAGTAGTACTCGTCTCCCCACAAGATTATGTGATTCCCCGAGCTGTCTCGCTAACCGAGCCTTGCTCCAACAATGTGGCGGAATACAACGCTCTTTTGATTGGGATGCAATTCGCCGATGAGATTGGCGTTAAAAATCTCGAGGCGTACGGTGACTCCAAACTCATCGTCAGCCAAGTTCGCGGAGAGTATGAGGTCAGGCATGAAGATCTAGTACCCTACTACAACGCGACAATCCACATGGCCGAGAGGTTTTCAAACTTCTACATCGACCATGTACCGCGCAAGCAAAATGCGCATGCAGATGCACTTGCATCCCTTGCTGCCTCCTTAGCTCTTCCAGCTGGAGCAATGGAGAAGGTATTCGTCTATAGCCACGACCTATACTGCCCAAAAAGTCCCCTCGGAGACTACCAGAGGTCAACGGGAGATCGTCGCGGTAAGGAAACACTTGAAGTGTCGACCGATCCAGAGCTTAAAGACTGGCGATTCCCCTACATTGATTTTGTCTTGTACGGCATCTTGCCCGAAGACACCAGGGAGGCGGCTGCCATCCGAAGGAAAGCCTCCAAATTCTACTACAATGCGATTTCGTGAACATTGTATCGTAGATCGCATGACGGGATCCTGCTCCAGTGTCTCTCATCAAAAGAAGCCCACGAAGTGTTGAAAGAAGCCCACGATGGTACGTGTGGAGCTCATCAACCTGGCCCGAAGCTGGCAAACCGACTCCAAAGATTGGGTTACTACTGGCCCAAGATGGTTGCCGATGCTGTTGCCTATGCCAAAAGATGTCACGCCTGTCAAATACATGGCGATTTCATCCATCAAGCACCAGGATACCTCCACTCTACGACCTCTACCTGGCCGTTCGAAATGTGGGGGATGGACGTGGTTGGTCCTATCAGCCCACCATCATCAAAGGGACATCGGTTCATCCTAGCGATAACCGATTACTTCTCAAAGTGGGCCGAAGCTATCCCTTTGAAGGAGGTAAAATCATCTAACGTGATCAAGTTCATGAAACATCACGTTATTTACCGGTTCGGTGTGCCTCGGCGGATTGTCCATGACAATGGACCCCAGTTCATCAGCCAGGCGTTTCAGAGATTCTGCGCCAAGTTCAGAATCCAGAGTGTGTCATCAACGGCATACTATCCGCCCGCTAACGGCCTCGCAGAAGCTTTCAATAAGAATATTGGCAAGCTTCTCAAGAAATTCGTCTCGAAAAGTCAACGAGACTGGGACGATAAGTTGGGCGAATGCTTATGGGCCTACCGCACGACTGTGCGAACCCTAACTAAAGCCACGCCATTTTCCTTGGTGTACAGATGCGAAGCCGTCCTTCCACTGGAAATCCAAATTCCATCTCTTCGCGTCGCCTTGACAGCGGAGATGACAACAGAGGAGAAGCATCGACAGCGACTCCAAGAATTGGAAGCCTTGGACGACAAGCGTCTGCAGGCTCAACAACAAATCGAGCTTTATCAAGCTCGTATCACCAGAGCCTTCAACAAGAAAGTCAAATCGCGAACTTTCAAGAAGGGCGACCTCGTCTTAGCCGTCCGAAGACCCATGGTCATGACGCACAAGACGAAAGGAAAATTCCAACCCAAATGGGAAGGACCGTTTGTAGTAGAGTCAGTCTACTCAAATGGATCGTATCGCCTCATAACCTCAAATGGCGATACACTCATGATGCCAATCAATGGCAAATTCCTGAAGAAGTACTATCCTTAATAGTACTCTTCTTCCGATCAAGTTAAAAGTACACCTCTGATCAAACATCTGACGCCCTCGACGGCTAAGGATAGAGGAAAATGTTGGCCTTTAAGCCCAACATAAGTCCTCGACAACTCATCATGCTGAGGGGAATAGCATGACTAGCCCAACTCAAACGGTAGTTGGTAAAGGCATGTCAAACCCGTTGACAGCTGAGGATTTGCTAAAAATCCTAAGGGACACGTTCCCATTTGATCCGACGCCCTCGACGGCTAAGGATAGAGGAAAATGTTGGCCTTTAAGCCCAACATAAGTCCTCGACAACTCATCATGCTGAGGGGAATAGCATGGCTAGCCCAACTCAAACGGTAGTTGGAAAAGGCATGTCAAATCCGTTGATAGCTGAGGGTTTGCTAAAAATCCTAAGTGGACTCGAGTCCACTCTTTCCTCCAAAATCCCTTACCAATTCTCGTCCATAGAATGGTAGGACCACAAAGTGCAATCATTACTACGTTAACACTATACCTCTGATAATGAATACCCTTTGTCGGGTATAAACTTTGCTTGTTAACTCTGCATAGAGTAACAAACTCTCAAATTTGCCAAGTTAACACTATACCTCTGGCACTTCAAATTCTACTTGTCAATTCTCATCAATAGAATGACAGGTCCTCAAATTACTCCTATCGCAAGCAAATTCTTGTCAAGTTAATATCACACCTCTGACAAACTACTGTTTAAGTTAACATTACACCTCTAAGCGGTACATCGAGTGTCTGTCAAGTTAATATCACACCTCTGACAGTCACCTTTCTTCAGACTTCCATATCGAAGCTGAAATGGACGATGCCAAGTTAACACTACACTTCTAGCATCCGAGTCATTGCTAAGTTCAACAATACACCTATGGCTATGACCTTTCCTCGACTTCCTTGTCCAAGCCGAGACGGACGATGCCAAGTTAACACTACACTTCTAGCATCCGAGTCATTGCTAAGTTCAACAATACACCTATGGCTATGACCTTTCCTCGACTTCTTTAAGCCGAGACGACTAATGCCAAGTTCAACATTACACCTCTAGCATTACTATCACTGTTAAGTTAAACATCACACCTATGACAGTGACACCCTCAGTTTTCCCAAATAAAACTGAGATGCCGATGAGTTAGGTTAATATCACACCTCTAACTCACGTCCTTGTCAAGTTAACATTACACTTCTGACAAGACTACTTCTAAACCGTTAAGTTAATATCACACCTCTAACGGTAAAAATCTTACTAGATTCCCCACGAGTCTAGTTTCATTTGATATTCTCCCCAACCGAGTATCAAATTCATTTTGGAGGCATTGTTGGTTAACATTACACCGATAAACAATGCTTCCATCAAAATCCCCAGCTGATCTTAAATCAAGTTAATCCCAAATCCTTGATAAAAGTTCACCTTCTCTGGGGGTACACACTCCACTTGTCACTTTCTTTTATAAAGTGGCAGGTCCACCAAAAATCATTCCATTTTCTGTCAAGTTAACATTGCACCTCTGACAGTATCATGAAGGTTCCTGAAACAGGATCTTTCCTCATAACTTTTTGACTTGTTAAGATTACTGTCATAATTTTGATGAGGTCAAAAGATTCCTTGCTTCTACATGTCCAACTAAAGGCAAAAAGTTCGAGACAAAAGAAGTAAAAAGGAAAGTGTCACTTTTATTTATATATCCAAACATATGAAAGTGATACAAAACGCTCTCTTATACAATAAGATTGAGTGTTACAATTAAGGAGTACAAAGAAGTCCCTCTCTCTCTCAGAGGCCGTACTCACTCCTTGAAACCGCATCTGATCCCAGGTGTACAATTGGAGCCGATTGCGCCATGGCAATGACGCAAAAGTCGAAAGCGCCCTAGCTGACTAAAGCCAGGAGCAGTGGTGTTCTTGAGGGCGGATGGCAGCCGGAAGCCCTGCAACCCTCCATTTCATCACCATCCCTTTCCCCAGCATCCAAAGGACATCGACTGTCCTCGATGTCACTTCTGGAGTAGGGAGAGGAAGAGGATCCCTCCGCCACCGCAACCGCCGGAACCTCATCGCCGTCATGCATACCCTGACCATCTCTTGCCATCAGACATGATCAGTGCTGAAGATCTGAAGAGACCTTAGCGAGGGTTGGGTCCTCGTCAGAGATATAATTTAATCTCTCACAAACGACGAGGACCATAATTTAATCTCTCACAAACGAACGTGGAGCAAGTTCGCCAGCCGGTATATTCTTTCTGGGGCCCAGCAAACCTGAAAAAGGACGAGCAAGCCTACCTGCAAAGAATAAGCAAGAGAGTCAGAAAATCTGGAACTCAGTACATTTTTATAAAGGAAACTGAGTAACAGAACGCGGCAGCCATTCAAGACTTCAGACGCGAGAATGACCCGCACAGTCAAACAGACGCGAGTCAAACTGCGCCACGCATAGGATTCAAACGCGGCCTCAGTTTGTACCCGCGCCTAATGCACCAGACGCAAAGAATTTCAGAACGCCGAAAATTGTCATCTCTCTGTTGAGTGAACAAGAGTTGCAAGATTCAGGTCTGAAACACGCCAAGGCAATGAAACGCGATGGGCAAAGCCAGCGTCAAGCGCCCGCGTTCAGAGAAGTCAAGTCACTGGCACAAATTCCAGAGAAGGAATGCACCGGGACTTCATTCAGATGGTTATGCCAAAGTTCAGGCTATACACATCATCGGGGGACATACCAGCAGAGACCTCTGGCCAGAGTTGGCCTCTCTGCACCCAAACGCAGGCGTCCAAGATGATCCGAGAGGGGGTTCTTCTTGAAGAGACCAAACCGAAGCGTGAGAGCTCTGGGTCATCTTCATCCTCGGAATTACCTTCACCCATGGAGACGGAATCCCTATCAAGAAACTCTTTTCTGAAGAAGGTGGGACTTCTCAGAGCAATCCAAAGAGAAATAATCCAAGCTTGGATTATAGAAGGGGAGCGCACCCTATTTATAGGCAGGCCCTAATAACTGCCATTAATGGGGCGTTAATTGGAACCGTCACGCACGATTGTCAAAGCCCAGTGAAGGATTGACGCGTGGAACGCCGCTTTGGAAACCGTCGCAAGCGCCGGTTTTCAACCGCCCGCGTCGGTTTTGCATTTAAGGGCAGTAACTCCTGAGTCCAATGAGGAGTTGACGCGTGGATAACTGCCTTGGGAATCAACGGATGACTCGGAATCCCAATCGACAGTGAAGACCTGACGAGCAAAGATCTCCTAAAATCTTTTGAGTCAGATCACATTAGACGCAGATGGGAAAGCCGCGTCCCTTCAGCAGACAAGGCTGCATCTCTTGCGTCTGCCCGATCCGCGCAAGACAGATTTGCGTTATTCAGAGCTGCGTCTCACCTTGTGATTGACGCTGCGTCTCACCCCAGGGACTGACAGCCGCGTCTTACTTTACGGATCAATGCCGCGTCTCATCTTTTGATTGACGCCGCATCTCATCAAGAAGACCGCGTTCCGATTTGTGATTGACGCCGCGTCTCATCAAAAGGACTTAGTAGAATCTAAGTTCTTATGAAATGATGACCGCGTCTCACTTTATGATTGACGCTGCGTCTCAGTAAAAGGACTTAGTAAAATCCAAGTTCCGGTAGACTGACGACCGCGTCTCACCCTGTGATTGACGCTGCGTCTCGTCAAAAAGACTTGGTGAAATCTAAGTCCCCATAGATTGATACCACGTCTCATTCTATGGGATTAATGCCGCGTCTCGCCAAGACCGCGTCTCATTAAAAGAACTTAGTCCTACCTAAGTTCAGTAATCACGACTAGTGATCAAGAGTTGGACTCATCCACAACAGGACAAAGAAATTGGGACAAAAGCTTTAAAGAAAACTTCTATTATATCAAAAAATGATAGAAGTGGATACAAACACTCTTAATAAATAGAGTGTCCCTTTTCTTTACAAAAAGAAAAAAGAAAAGAAGGCTAAATGTCCTGGTTCGCCAAGGAACGGATTTGTTCCCTAAGGCGGTGAATCTCATGCTGGCGCGTCCTCTCAGCCTCCATGATAGCCCGGTCCTGCAGCTCCGCCTCAGATAAGAAACTTCTGGCAGCCAGCTGCATCCGCAGAGATTCCACCCTGGAAGATTGCAGAGACAGACTCTCTTCAGCACGCGCCGTAGCAGCCCGTTGCTCCTCAAGCTCCTTTTTGAGGGAAACAAGTTTCTCCTCATTTAGCGCAAGAACAGCTTCCGCCTTGGCGATAATGTCCCGAGTTCTGAGGATGACTTGCTCCGTGCTCTGCACACTAAGCTCAGATTCCCTCGAATCTCCGGCTAATTTCTGAAATTCAGCCTTGGAATATTCAAGGTCGCGGATCTCGGCAGCGATTTGTGCCTCCGCCTCCTGTCGCTCCCGTTCCTGATCAGCTAGGAGCCTAGTCAAGGTGGCCTGGGCTTCATCAAAAGAGCCAGCATCTTCCAAAGATTCCAGCTCCCGCAGGTTATCTCCAAGTTGCTCTACCACCCGTAGGCATGCCCTGGCAAGTGAAGGGCCTCCCGCCAATTCGACGCTCACGGCCATATTTTCAAGAAGCCTCTGGGCGAACTGGAAGGTGCTGTGTCCACGGAAGATGAGATCAATACATGATCCCATCGAGGTGAAGAATTGTTGCACCATCTGACGTGCCAGCTCCCCCATGTCTTCACCACTTAAGAAGCTTCCCGACCCCTTTTCTGTCACGAGATAAGGGATATAAGGCGGGTCTTCTCGCGCAAGAACCGTGCCGGCCGTCGATGTAGCAAGAGCAAGACTACCCACTGGCGCTTCCTGGAGCGCTGCCTCTGCAGGAGCTTCCACGACCAATGAAGGAGTTGTAAGCACAACCTCTTCAGAAACTTCCACCGAGGATTGAACTGTGTGGCCTTCTGGAAGGGTGCCGATCGTCGGACTCCCCACCTGAGCCCCCTCAGTCAGAGCTGCCTTACTAGGTTCGAGGTCCAGAGGCGTCGAGTCCTGTAGAATGGGAGTCTCCCCAGCTTCAGCAGTAGCCTCCTCCACCGGCGGAGTGAGAGCCTCCTCAGCCTCAATGGTTGTTTCCCCTCCTGGCAAAGGGGAAGGCTCCCCAACTTCAACAACTGCCCCCACTGAGGTTGTCTCGGCAACCGAAGCCTCAATTCCCTCGGGCTGAGCCCCGGTACCTCCAGCTGACCCTGCAGTATAAAGAAGAATGTTAGAACATCCTCTTCAACATGAAAAGAGAGAATTAAACAGAAGGAGAAAAGAATACCTTCAGTGGGAGCAATTGTCGCCAGTGGCGATGGCGCCATCGATGGTTCACCCTCATGTTGTTCCTCCTCCGAGACGTCAAAGAATCCGCCCTGATCAGGAAGAGCGGGTTCATCGCCATAGTCGACTTCATCTTCAAAGTCACTTTCTCCCGATGACGAAGAAGACGATAGCGCCACGCGAGGAAGCTCCGCAACAGGAGCCTTGCCCCCAATCACCCCAGTGGTAGGACTAGGGTCGACTGCCCGAGGACTGGAAATAAAGACACTAGGAGACCCCGGCTGCTGTACCTCGTCTCTCCCTCCATGAGCAGAAGGAGATTCGGGCTGAGTTGAGATTCCTGGAATCTCGACATCCTCTTCGCCCATTATGTCAACCTCCGGTGACTCGGTATCACCAGCAACAAGGGGTCGCTCAACGAGCTCCCCTTCCTCCACGGTCTTGCTGCGCGACCTAGAAGCACGGACCAAGCTTGGAAAATCTTCATCTTCCAGCGGTTCCTCAACTCTAACAGGGACACCTTCAGGAGGAGCCTCAACTCCAGCAGAGATAGCTCTGGATTGAGAGACTTCAGCCGTTAAGTCCCTCCGAGACTTCTTTGGGGCAGGCTCAACTACAGAAGCAGAGCGTCGACGACGCTTCCTCGCCAATTGCTTCGACCTCCTTGCCGGTCGCGGCTCCACTCTCATTGCTGGTGGCTCCGCCCTCGTCACTTGCGGCTTTGCCCTTGCCGGTCGCGGTTCCGCCCTCACTACTGGGGGCTCCCTCCTCGATCGTTTCTCGACCTCCCTCTGAGCTTTCAGGTACTGGTCGAGGAGTTTAGAACGTTTACCGGATTCGGACCTTTCCTCGAGACTGGCATTGATACTCTCAAGACATGAAGACTCCGGAATAAGATCTGGCGTCTGGCCGGCTTGGGAGTACCAAGTACAGAAGCTGAAGCTCATACGGCACTTAGGCGCCTCGTCGGGTAGATGGAACGTTGCTCCCGTCCCTCCAGCCACACTGTAATACCAAGCCCGAGCGCCTTCGAACAGGTTCCCGTCAATGGCAAGTTGAGCATTGGGATTCCTGACGTAAAGCTGATCGTAGCCAAATTGTCGGGCAAAACGACTTGGCATATACGGTTCGATAGTGCAGGAAGTCCCTTGGCGAAACAGCACATATCCTGGTCGTATATTGATCAACCACCAGAAGGCTCCAGCAGGCAATTGCGAGAAGTTATCCCGCCCAGCGACATCCGTGAACAGCTCCCCGGGGGCTGCACCTTGAACCTCTGGAAAACAACGGTTAAGCTGATAGTTCATGGCACAGGAAAGACGCTTCCTAATGTAATACAGGTAGGTGTCATGCCACTCCGAACGTTCCAGCCGCTGCACAAATGGGATATGATCCATGCTCCCACGCGCCGCCGTCATTAGAGATGGGCAATGCATCACGTACCAAGCCATGAGGTACGTGTAAGGCAGCTCAATCCGCGGGTTGGGGTGCCTCACCGTCGGGTTCCCCTCTGAGTCGATATACGGCTCCCCACGGGAATTAGCAGTCTTTGGGGTTCGCAGAAGCTCTTGGTCAGCACCCGCAGCCCGCTTTGAATACCAGCCACCACGGCTGGAAGAAGGGCTATGGGGTGGCCATGAGCCAAGAGTACCGCCGGGTACACCACATCTGCCACAATAACTTCATGTGGTAGCGTGGGCACCACACACCTCTTCAGCCACAACATCAGGAAGCCCGCCAACAGCGCCTGATCAGAAATAGGGGTCCGGGCTTGATGGTGAAAGCTCTCAAAGACCAGGTCAGGGTCGAAGCCGTCCTCGTTCGACTCCGTGGTGTAGAACTTGTCAGAAGCTGCGTCGATCCTGTCTTCAACTTCCCCACCAGAACTAGGAGCTAGTCGGATTACTGGGAGATCTTTATTGCTGACATTATTAAACAGATAATCAGCCCAGGTGTAATATCCCTAATCTAAACTATTGTATTTTTATTTTCTTCAAGTATTCATTTGATTTACTGAGTATTTTTACTTAATCAAGTTAATTTATTATTTTTCCTGAGATTATTATTATTAAGTAAGGAAATTATTTTTGAGACAGTAAATGGTAATTTGACATTTTATATTTACCATTATTATTATTGATTGGTACTTAATTATTATTTCCCTTATATCATTAAGGTCATTATTCTTTATTAATATTTTTATTCCATTATGATTATCAGTTATTGTTAATATATTATTATTCTATTGTTAGCATTCAGTAATTATTATTTGTGTTACTATTATTCTATTTATTTAGTTTGATATTAGCATTGGTACTAATATTGTTCATTCAGGTTGTGTTCTCCTCGTTTAGCCTCTTACCCTATTTCTGATATACCCATTGGTGACCCTATACCCGATAATACCCGTTTGGATTCCATGGCCCTTGACCCGTTCCTAATCCTAAACCCATTAGCCTAATTGAATCCAAACCCATTTGGATCAAAAACCCACTACCCATTACCCTATAACTCCAATACTCTATACCTAATAAATCCAAACCATATATATAAACATGGTCTCTTCCTAACCGTTAGATTAACCCCAAAACCTAATCAAAACTATAACTAATCCTATCATAATTCCCCTCCTTCACAACTCCAGCCGCCGACCTTCTCCCCCAACCCCGATCTCAACACCAGACCCTCTCCCTGCGTGCGCGAGCTCCAGGCCGAGCCCCCTTGCAGCCGCCTCCTTCCCTTGCTGCAGCCGCTCTCTCTCCATGGCGCAAACCCCCACCAGCCCCCAGGCCGGATCTCCTCCAGCCGCAGGCCCCTCCTCTGCAGATCCGTGCGCCCAGTTCCCCCTCTTTGGCCGCTGCTCCCTGCCGCACAGCAGCAGCCGCGGCAGCCCAGGCCGTGCACAGCCCAGCAGGCCAATTTCCAGCAGGCCGCCCCCATCACCAGCAGCCCTCCTCGGCCTCTGGTGGCGCGCCCAGCTAACAGCAGCAGCCGCGGCAGCGAGGACAGCCCGCGATCTCCCCTCGACAGCCCGATCCACTCCGGCTCCCCGATCTCCCCTGCAAGACCCCCATGGTGAGACTCTCTCCTCCCCCTCTCTGTAAATGTTTAGGTAGTGTATTAATATTTGTATATTCCGTAATATTGTGTAGAGTGTGTTTACAGGATGTATGTATGCATATGGGTGCTTGGGTGTGTGTAGTTAACAGTAGATATTATTATTTGACATGTATGTGTTTTAATTATTAGTGGGAGAATGCATGTGTTATGCTTTGATATGGGTGTGCGTGAGTTATCAGTATGTGTTAGAAGTGTGCATGAATAAGTAGATTATAAGTATGTATAGATGTATGTATATAAGTGTATATACGTGTAGGTATGCATGATTGTTAGTTTGTACCCGTATACGTATATGTACGTGGGTGTACACGTATGTATCGGGTTGCTCGGGAGTGTGTGTAGTGTATATTTATATTTATTTGTGTGTTCGGTTGCGTGCTACAGCATTTCGAATTTGTTTGGTGAGATTCGGACCGTTGCTGGAGACCCAGATCCAGCGCGTAGGCAGCGAGCGAGCAGGCCGTTCTCCTGATCCACGCCAGCCCGTCGCAGGAGGCCAGCACGTGACCTTCTCCAGTGTCTTGGCCACCCCCCTTATGCAGTCCGTTGGCAAGGAACGACACCACAGCGACCGCGGCAGTGACTCGCCCGGCGACGCGCACAGCAGATCCAGAACCAGACCAGCAGCGCAGGCAGCGGGCGAGCGGCGATTCCAGGACCTTCCGGCGTGCGCGAGACCTCCAGATTGCAGCCAGGTCTTCCCCAGGACCCTGGCTACCGTCCTATGCAGTCCGACAGCGAAGAGCGGCGCCACGGCGACCGTAACGGTGACTCGCCCGGTAACGTGCAGGTTTCCCAATGTGAGTGTCTCTCTCTCTTTCTCTCTCTTTATTTATTAAATGATCGCAGATATTATTTTATATGTGATGTAAATTGTTGAGTAGATTTCTTATGTTACATGTTTATGTGTGGAGATCATCGAGTGTGGGGGTGGACGGTCATCTCCTGTTATTTTACATGTTGGGTGTATAGGGATATGATATGCATGATTATTGATACATGTTAGAACCCTCATGTTTGTCCTATGTATATCTAGAGTATTGTTGTAGACATATCAGGATGTAGCATGAGGGTATTTGAGATGGATATTGGTGGTAATGACTTGATCTAATAGAACTTAGATGCATGTATATGTTGTGATACCGAGTATTGGGATATCATGTTTGATCTTAATAGAAATGTGAACTCTTGAGGATTTGAGATTTAGAGTTGTATGTTAGAGTGAGGGGATTAGTGCTGATATTGATATATATTGGAATGACAATTATTATATCAAATTCATTGATGTATACTGATACTTGACGATCATGTAACTGTTAGGAATGTAAGTTAGATAGGATGACTTTGGATTGATCTGGGACTTATGCTATTTACATTGTATGATGATCAGTAATTAGACCTGACTTTATTAGTTGAGTATGAGGACATATCAGATATGACTGGATTAGTTGAGTTGTGACTTAAATTGATCTTGAGTTAGAGGTTACCCAGGATCTATATTCCTTTTTATTGGAGCCTGTCTTGTATTGTGGTGAGATGGACATTGTTGGCATTTGGGGTCTGTCAAATGATATGTCATTGATGTTTGGTATTAGAAGTTGCTATTCTACATTGCAGTTGATCGAGGACATATTGGATGTGAACTTACCTTACTAAAAGATTATGACTACTGGATTGGTACATGAACTTATTCGGAGTTGGACTGAACTTGTGTTATAGATGATATTGGATTTACATTCTTTATAGTTAAACCTGATATGCATTAAGATGAGCTGAATATATTTTATGTAGAGGACTTTCCAGATTTGATATTCTTTTATGGGTGATGACTTATTCAGATATTGATATGGTTATTGATTACTTGATTCGTAGAGATGAGTTACGGTGATAGCGATCTATTTGATATCAGTGATGTTGTACTTCGGAGTTACCAGATATCAGTTATTAGTTTATCAGTTATTGGCGAGACTGTTTGTTGGTGATCATAAGATATGTAACTTCAGAGCTTATATGAGTTGGTAGAGATGTATATCGGCTATTGTTATATGCAGTACAGGCATATGAGATATCCATCAATTCTAGATGAGACTGACTATTGAGTATTATCTACTGTTATTGTATAAATCCATGTTATTGAAAGTTACTGGGAAAATATTGTTGGACCGTAACACTTTCATTGTTATATCGTTCTACCGTTTATACGGTAATACTGTTCATATTGTCATTGTCACATTGATATTGTTACTGTTACTGTACCGTCCCAGTAATTGACATGACATGGATATTGATTGTTATAAATAATAATATACATTGACTGATTTAACTGAATTGAATAATAATAATGTAAATTGACAACTTACACTGGGATTGGGGGAAATTGATGGAGGAGACAGCGTCTGTATTTGGGTGGACCTAGGATACAGGTTGCGCAGCCGAGATACGGTTCCACTGCAGGGTTCCGGGGGATGACTGACATCCCGTATTGTTCATATTGTCATTGTATTGACACATTGTTATTGTTATTGATATTGACTACCTAGCGGTAGGACCTGGTTCAGCGCCAGGTGATTGGGCCGTGGTTCCGGGTATGTACGGAACCCACCTAAAGCATGGACAAAGTCTCTTCCATTGATTTCAATAACTTAGGACCCTGATTGACACATGTAGTAGGCGTAGTATGGGATGCGTCTATTACAGGTGGCAATTGGTGTTCGCTGACATAATAAATGATAATGAACTGTTAATATATTGGGACTGACCACAATCACCTGATTGTACATTTATATCACTGTGATAGACATATAACTATAACCATGACTGGATTGTATGCCAACCTAGTGACATGTGATAGATTACACGCCTTGACATTGATTGCATATTTACAGTTGTGCCATTTGTCTGCTACCTGTATTCATGTTGTTATCATATGTATTACCGTTCAGTTATTTATTGTGTTATTTAGTCTTTCTATCTGCAGTTGTCCTTATTATATATGCACATGGTTTCTTCTGCACGAGCTGTTTCCCCTTTACACACACACTCATTATGGTCGCATTCTGACGACCCTGGATTTGCACGTCCAGCTATTGGACGGTTGTTCTAATGTGCAGGTGTTCGATGAGACGGTACGCCTGGCGAGGAGCTTGGGTCCTCTCCCCTCGATTCTGGTATACTTGCATTTCATTCTTGTTATTATTCTTTGATTCCTGTATATCACCTTTGACTTCTATTTGTTGGCCCAAAGGCCCTTCACCCTAGTTTTGATGATGATCAACTCATGTAGTTATAGTTACTAATGATCTTGTGTTTAATTAGTGACAGATTCATGATCAAGATCTTAGTAGGTGCATAGCTCAACAAAGGATAAAAGAACAAGATTTGGAGCTTGCATGTGGTGATCCAAGGAGTTTTTGGATCAAGCTTGGACCAAGTCAAGAAGATGAGAAGCCTTCAAGTGAAGACTTCAAGAAGTTGAAGACTTGTGTCTAGGTATAGAATTTGTTTTGTTGTTTTAGTAAAAATGTAAAGGATAGATAGTTGGTGGATTGCTCAAGTTATATCACACACACACACTCTTGATAGAACTCTTGATTTAAAGTGCTTTCATAAAAGATTTTGTTTAGAAAAGAATTTTTATTGGAAAAAGATTTTTCTTTAAGACAAAATATTTGTTGGTTTTTGGTATTTCTATCATGTATATTCTTTAACCAAAACCAAGTTGTATACTAGATTTCAAAAACATAGATATTTCATATTGATTGTGGAGTGGATCATATCCATACACACTATGCTTTTAAATGGACTCAAATATCTTGTTTTTGTATTTGATAAAGGTTTGAAAAACATTTCATGGAAAATTAGGTTTTTATCAAAAGAATTTTTACCAAGTATTTTACCTTGATAGTAGTATGACACATGCTCATACTCTATGATTTTTCAAGACCAAAACATTTTATCCAAGACCCAAAACCAAATCCAAATTTTCCAGGTCCTGGAAGTTCTGATTTTTCAGAATTTCTCAGTGACCGGTCGACCGGTAGTCGACCGGCACTCGACCGACATGCACAATTTTTTTGTGCATGTGCGTATCAGTCGACCGGGACTCGACCGATACTCGACCGACCCAAACCTGTTGCTCTCTGGAAATTGCCAGTCGACCGGACCGGTCGACCGACAGTTCATTCCAGAAGAGCGGTCGACTCACCAGTCGACCGGTGGCTGCAACGGTCAGAAAAATGACCGTTGGCGGTCGACCGGAGGTCGACCGCCAGCTCTGACAGAACCTCAACGGCTCTTTTTCTGGGCAGCCTATATAAAGGGTTTTTGTCATCTGTTTTAGATAGAACATTTAGGAGACTTCTTGAGCTGTTTTTCAGACACTTTTAGAGGAGTTTCTCTACAAGATTTTAGTGCAAATACTTCCAATCAAAAGGAAGAGTTTTTATCAAGAGAGTGTTAAGTGATTCTTTGAGTTTTTCACCATAGTCTTTCCTTGCTTTTCTCACACCACACTTGAGCTTTCCATTGCTAGATATTCCTATAGGTGTGTTGTAGTGAGAGTGCTCTTTAGGTGATCAAGTGTTGTGATCATCAAAGAGATCTTTTCTTTGTATTTGAGGAAACGGGCAAGTGTGCTCGTTGTTGGTGGTTGGAGTTCGGTTGTGAACTCTTGGTGGTAGAGGTACGGCCTCGGCGAGTCGGTGGACTTGCGTGTGTACGGGACTTGGGAGTCCGAGGGTTTGTAGGTGTACGGCACCGAGGAGAGATCCGGTGGGATCTTGCATAGTGGAAATCCTTCGTGTGTCGAAGGCGGGGATGTAGAGCAAGTGTGCTCGAACCTCGAAACAAACCCTTTGTGTTTGCGATTGCTTACTCTATCCCTCTCTCTCTTTGTCTCTTTTATATCTTGCATTTACTTTCATTGTGTTCATCTTATATATGCATGATATATACCCTTGTGCTTAATTGACATATAATTGCGTGGGATTATTGTTAACACTAGTATTCAACCAAGAGAGCCAACGCGGCACCTCAACCCATTCAAGGGGAATCTAGAGGAGCTTGTCCAGAGCCTCGCAAGGGGAATTCGGCAACACTCTTGAGTTATACATAAGTGTTTAATTAAAAGAAACTTTAATTTGGTCAACTTAGTTTTAATTCCGCATTATTTGTTCACTAGTGACCATTAGATTAGCCATCACCTATTCACCCCCCTCTAGGTGATCTTACAATTGGTATCAGAGCTAGTGCTCTTGATAAGGGTCTAACACACCTAAGAGTTAAGATCCTACATTTGGGCTAATCACACTATTTGTTGTACACACACCTCACCATGGACTTTATGTCACCACCCACCTTGACATTCTTAACATCCACATTTGGAAAGTTAAGATGTCATTATTCCTCAAAGCCCTAGGTATAATGTATATCTTGCCACTACTAATAATGCTTATTGTATAGATGGTAAGAATCTTGAGGCTAATACAAAAGCCCTACATGCTTTAAAGAGCACCCTAAATGATGATTATTTATGTAGGGTTGCTAATATTAATATGGCTTTTGTAGTATGGAACACCCTCATCTCCCTTGGCGAAAATGAACAATACTATGCGGGGAGTGATTCGGATGTTGGAAGCGACACCTCCAACAAGTGCTACATGGTCCAAGGGGATGACCCCCTTGAGGTAAATACCGAATCCGATGATGAGGATGCTAGTATGTCATATGATGAGCTAAATTCTTTATGCCAATTATTGCTTGAAAGATATGACATAATTAAGAAAGAAAATAAAATTTGAAAAAGGACATTGCTTGCATGCATAATGAACATGACTCTTTTAGAGACAACATTGCATGCTTAGAAAAAGATAACAATATTTGAAAAAGAAATTTGATTGCATGCATGTAGAAATGATTCTTTTAGAAATAAACTTGCATGTTTAGAAAAGGAAAATGAAGACTTGAAAAATGAAAATGTTTCCCTCATGTCTAAATTAAATGATTTGTGTAAAGGGAACACAATTTTGAAGGATAAGATAGCTATGGTAGAAAAACAAAAGAAAATATTTTTCAAGAAAATACTACTTTGAAAAGAAAATTTGTTGAAAAAGAAAAAGATTTTGTTGCTAAGAAGAAAAAGAAAAATGATTCTTCATCTCATCATGCTTTTCATGCCACATCTAATGAGATTAAGAATATGAAAAATAAGATGAATAATTTGAGTTCAACTTTGAACTCGTGTGCATTCAATCATTCTAAGTTGGAATCTTTGTTTCAAAAGAAACAAGTTCCTCATGCTCATGCACATCATCATACTCATCATGCTCATGCTTATGGTGCACATCACGATCACAATCACACTCATAAGCATCATGCTAAGGTGTACATTTGTACACATTGCGGCCGCAAAGGCCATCTAGCAAGATATTGTTTTGATAAGAAACCATATTTATATTTTGCTAAGTATAATAGATTTTGGGTTCCTTACAACAATGCTAACCCCAAAGGACCCAAGAAAACATGGGTACCAAAACCCCACCTTTGATTTTGATGTAGGTGTGGGATCTCACAAAACGTGAGAAGGTTGGTACCTTGGTAGTGGTTGCAATGGACATGATGGACATACACTTGGTTGCATCACTATCAAGGAGCTTGGTGGGACAACCACCATACTTGGAGCTTTGGAGTTGGTAACAACCTCTAAACTCCTATTTTATTTATGTACATGCTTTATACTTTTATCATATTCATAGCATGTTCATGTTTTAAGATTTTTTTTTTTTTGTTCTTCATGTGGTATTTACATGCTTAGATGTAGAATATTTCAAAACTTGTATCTATACATGTACACATAGTGAATTACAATTGACTCATATATGATTGAACTTCATGCTCACTCTATGCATGTGTATAATCTAGTTTTGATGATTCTCTTTTATACATGTTTTTGCCAATTATTTTTTTTGTGATTTACTTCATGTATATGGGTGTTTAATTCAAATCTAATAAATATACATGTATACCCGTGAGTCTTTGCCTTCATGCAAACATTTAATAGACTCTTTTTATTTTTGGGATATGTATGCATATTGTTAGATTTGTATAAACCATACATATACCATGAAAATTGTTGATTTTAGTGAAAAATGATTTTTCATGATTTGTTGTTAAAAAATTTGACTTATGATCGTTTTTTGGCTTCAATGACTATTTTCATGTGGATACTATTTACATAACCTTTGAACACTCATCTTTAAGAAAACATATAATTTGGAGCTTTTATGGAATATGAGTGCTTGAACTTTTATGTATTTAGTATTATTCATGAAATACATATGATTTCATATTTATGAAGGATCTTTAACTAGTTTGTCAAAAATCTATTTAAACTAGTTATCTATTCTTCAATTGATGCACATGATCCTATTTTATGGATAAATTCCTTTGTGATTTCAAAATTTTGATGCTTCATTGTATTGAATATTAGTTTAGATTTTAGTATTTGTCAACACTTGGATTTATACTTGTACACCTTATGGACCACAAATAAATCTATATATGATTGGGTTGAATGCTTATTTGTGCCTATTAGATGTACTAGTATAGCCTTATGTTGATGATCATTATATTCTTAAACTTGTATTCCCATTTGGATTTATGTTATGATCATGTGATTTCATTTCATGTATATGGTTATTTTGCCAAAACATAAGATATACATGGATATCTCTTGAGTCATTTGCTTTTCATGCAAATCTATTTATAAGGACTCAATTATATTTGGGGATATGTATGTATACTTAATGTCTTGTCAAAACATACATATGCTATGAAATAGAATTTTGATGATTTTCATATATAAAATTTGTGATGATTTTCGTATTTTCAAAATTTATGATTTTAAGGAATATTGAGTTTTATTGCTAATTTTCATGATACCATGTTTCACATAACACTATCACACTCACTTCTTTTTGATATGGACTTTATGGATAGAGTGCTTTTTTAGTGCCTTGTGTTTCATTGATCTTCATGAAAAACTTTTTAACTTATTCCTTGATGGAAGGATCTCGTACTAGTTCTTAAAACAAGTTCATTTAACTAGTTCGAATTCTTCATATGGTAGATTATATGATGTATACACTTATGCTTACTTTTCAATTGGTATCATTGGATATTTTCAATTGGTATCAATTTGACTCTTGTTGTATATACTCATATTTTGTTCTTTCATATATATATGTATCTACTTCAATTAATATACTCCTTTCATACATATATATGATTTGTACTTGTGCTTTAGCTAAAATTGACTCTTATATTCTTAAGCACAAAGTTGTTAATGCTAAGCTTACTTCAAATCTTATTTATCTTCAAGCTTATGCATTGTATTTCATAATTGGTATCAAAATTCAAAATTGGTTGTTCTACGTTTGGTACCTTAAAAGAAAATATTGTATTTTAAGATATTTCAAAATTTTGTTTTCATAAGAAAAATTCAAAATTTTTGATTTGTATTGTCTATATGCAAGGAGAGCTTAACATCTCTCTTACATATAGATTCATGTTGAGTATATTATAAATTGAGGAGATTGACAACTCTTCTTTATATGATATACGTGTGTAGGGGAGCTTCACATCTCCTCTTATGCATGACATATTATACGTTATGTGAATTAGGACTTGTCATCCCTTTTCATGTAATGTATAGTGTCGGGAAGCTAACTTAACGTCTTCCTCTTCATGAATTTATATCGCATATAAATTTTATTGATTAATTTGTATTTACCCTCCTTGATTTCCTTAAAGGGGGAGAAAAATTTGTTTGATGTATTCTTCTTTGAACCCTTTGTTGATGATTGACAAAAAGGGGGAGAAGAATTTGTGATTTTATATGTGTGATTTTATATGCATGATTTCCTCACTTAAGGGGAGAAAGATTTTGAGTAAGATTTGTATTTATGCATATATATGTTGTCTTGCAATTAGGAGCAAAAGATTTGATTTATGATTTGATTTATATGATTGCATCTCCTACATTGCATACATGTCATGTGCTTTTATTGACATATCTTTTATTTATTTGGTATGCATGAGTTAAGGGGGAGCTTCTTTGAAGCTTTACTTTAATCCATGCATATATAACTCCATGAGATTGTTGGCCCAAAGGCCCTTCACCCTAGTTTTGATGATGATCAACTCATGTAGTTATAGTTACTAATGATCTTGTGTTTAATTAGTGACAGATTCATGATCAAGATCTTAGTAGGTGCATAGCTCAACAAAGGATAAAAGAACAAGATTTGGAGCTTGCATGTGGTGATCCAAGGAGTTTTTGGATCAAGCTTGGACCAAGTCAAGAAGATGAGAAGCCTTCAAGTGAAGACTTCAAGAAGTTGAAGACTTGTGTCTAGGTATAGAATTTGTTTTGTTTGTTTTAGTAAAAATGTAAAGGATAGATAGTTGGTGGATTGCTCAAGTTATATCACACACACACACTCTTGATAGAACTCTTGATTTAAAGTGCTTTCATAAAAGATTTTGTTTAGAAAAGAATTTTTATTTGGAAAAAGATTTTTCTTTAAGACAAAATATTTGTTGGTTTTTGGTATTTCTATCATGTATATTCTTTAACCAAAACCAAGTTGTATACTAGATTTCAAAAACATAGATATTTCATATTGATTGTGGAGTGGATCATATCCATACACACTATGCTTTTAAATGGACTCAAATATCTTGTTTTTGTATTTGATAAAGTTTGGAAAAACATTTCATGGAAAATTAGGTTTTTATCAAAAGAATTTTTACCAAGTATTTTACCTTGATAGTAGTATGACACATGCTCATACTCTATGATTTTTCAAGACCAAAACATTTTATCCAAGACCCAAAACCAAATCCAAATTTTCCAGGTCCTGGAAGTTCTGATTTTTCAGAATTTCTCAGTGACGGTCGACCGGTAGTCGACCGGCACTCGACCGACATGCACAATTTTTTTGTGCATGTGCGTATCAGTCGACCGGGACTCGACCGATACTCGACCGACCCAAACCTGTTGCTCTCTGGAAATTGCCAGTCGACCGGGACCGGTCGACCGACAGTTCATTCCAGAAGAGCGGTCGACTCACCAGTCGACCGGTGGCTGCAACGGTCAGAAAAATGACCGTTGGCGGTCGACGGAGGTCGACCGCCAGCTCTGACAGAACCTCAACGGCTCTTTTTCTGGGCAGCCTATATAAAGGGTTTTTGTCATCTGTTTTAGATAGAACATTTAGGAGACTTCTTGAGCTGTTTTTCAGACACTTTTAGAGGAGTTTCTCTACAAAATTTTAGTGCAAATACTTCCAATCAAAGGAAGAGTTTTTATCAAGAGAGTGTTAAGTGATTCTTTGAGTTTTTCACCATAGTCTTTCCTTGCTTTTCTCACACCACACTTGAGCTTTCCATTGCTAGATATTCCTATAGGTGTGTTGTAGTGAGAGTGCTCTTTAGGTGATCAAGTGTTGTGATCATCAAAGAGATCTTTTCTTTGTATTTGAGGAAACGGGCAAGTGTGCTCGTTGTTGGTGGTTGGAGTTCGGTTGTGAACTCTTGGTGGTAGAGGTACGGCCTCGGCGAGTCGGTGGACTTGCGTGTGTACGGGACTTGGGAGTCCGAGGGTTTGTAGGTGTACGGCACCGAGGAGAGATCCGGTGGGATCTTGCATAGTGGAAATCCTTCGTGTGTCGAACGCGGGGATGTAGAGCAAGTGTGCTCGAACCTCGAAACAAACCCTTTGTGTTTGCGATTGCTTACTCTATCCCTCTCTCTCTTTGTCTCTTTTATATCTTGCATTTACTTTCATTGTGTTCATCTTATATATGCATGATATATACCCTTGTGCTTAATTGACATATAATTGCGTGGGATTGTTGTTAACACTAGTATTCAACCAAGAGAGCCAACGCGGCACCTCAACCCATTCAAGGGGAATCTAGAGGAGCTTGTCCAGAGCCTCGCAAGGGGAATTCGGCAACACTCTTGAGTTATACATAAGTGTTTAATTAAAAGAAACTTTAATTGGTCAACTTAGTTTTAATTCCGCATTATTTGTTCACTAGTGACCATTAGATTAGCCATCACCTATTCACCCCCCCTCTAGGTGATCTACACTATTCAGCTGTCATTTTCTTCCCGTTATTCATTGCTATCATGTGTGGTCTTATATGTATTACTGCAGTATTCATGATCATTATGCTTCGATTTATAGCTTGTTCAGGTTACAATTTAGGCTTAGCGCGTATACGAGGGGTATTTTACCTCGCGTATATGCGTCGCCATAACGTCTCCGTATCTTAGGATCGGGGCGTTACAGAGTGGTATCAGAGCCTAGGTTCGACATAAAAGAGAACCTAGTTCCTACCTGTAACCTGAGACAGTTATAATTACACTGCAATATACATATACTATTCACGTGATAATATTGACTCCATTTGGAAATTGATCGTCCTCCCTTTGGAATTCCATTCTTGATCTGTTGATATTCATGATTCCAACACTTCAATTAGAGTGATTTGGATGTCCATCTTGATTTCATCCTTTCTTCCTATTCATTTCTCCTAATTCTATCTCTTGAGATCGGTTACTCTATATTGAAGCTGGTAGCAGAGATCAGAGCGCGCAGCGGAATGGTGGTCCCAACGAGGCAACGTGGAAGATTGTTGTGTTCTCTCTTGATCTCTGATTTTGTACCATTCCCTACCTTATTTGAATTTCGAGGACGAAATTTTTATTAAGGTGGGTAGAATGTAATATCCCTAATCTAAACTATTATATTTTTATTTTCTTCAAGTATTCATTTTGATTTACTGAGTATTTTTACTTAATCAAGTTAATTTATTATTTTCCTGAGATTATTATTATTAAGTAAGGAAATTATTTTTGAGACAGTAAATGGTAATTTGACATTTTATATTTACCATTATTATTATTGATTGGTACTTAATTATTATTTCCCTTATATCATTAAGGTCATTATTCTTTATTAATATTTTTATTCCATTATGATTATCAGTTATTGTTAATATATTATTATTCTATTGTTAGCATTCAGTAATTATTATTTGTGTTACTATTATTCTATTTATTTAGTTTGATATTAGCATTGGTACTAATATTGTTCATTCAGGTTGTGTTCTCCTCGTTTAGCCTCTTACCCTATTTCTGATATACCCATTGGTGACCTATACCCGATAATACCCGTTTGGATTCCATGGCCCTTGACCCGTTCCTAATCCTAAACCCATTAGCCTAATTGAATCCAAACCCATTTGGATCAAAACCCACTACCCATTACCTATAACTCCAATACTCTATACCTAATAAATCCAAACCATATATATAAACATGGTCTCTTCCTAACCGTTAGATTAACCCCAAAACCTAATCAAAACTATAACTAATCCTATTCATAATTCCCCTCCTTCACAACTCCAGCCGCCGACCTTCTCCCCCAACCCCGATCTCAACACCAGACCCTCTCCCTGCGTGCGCGAGCTCCAGGCCGAGTCCCCCTTGCAGCCGCCTCCTTCCCTTGCTGCAGCCGCTCTCTCTCCATGGCGCAAACCCCCACCAGCCCCCAGGCCGGATCTCCTCCAGCCGCAGGCCCCTCCTCTGCAGATCCGTGCGCCCAGTTCCCCCTCTTTGGCCGCTGCTCCCTGCCGCACAGCAGCAGCCGCGGCAGCCCAGGCCGTGCACAGCCCAGCAGGCCAATTTCCAGCAGGCCGCCCCCATCACCAGCAGCCCTCCTCGGCCTCTGGTGGCGCGCCCAGCTAACAGCAGCAGCCGCGGCAGCGAGGACAGCCCGCGATCTCCCCTCGCGACAGCCCGATCCACTCCGGCTCCCCGATCTCCCCTGCAAGACCCCCATGGTGAGACTCTCTCCTCCCCCTCTCTGTAAATGTTTAGGTAGTGTATTAATATTTGTATATTCGTAATATTGTGTAGAGTGTGTTTACAGGATGTATGTATGCATATGGGTGCTTGGGTGTGTGTAATTAACAGTAGATATTATTATTTGACATGTATGTGTTTTAATTATTAGTGGGAGAATGCATGTGTTATGCTTTGGTATGGGTGTGCGTGAGTTATCAGTATGTGTTAGAAGTGTGCATGAATAAGTAGATTAAGTATGTATAGATGTATGTATATAAGTGTATATACGTGTAGGTATGCATGATTGTTAGTTTGTACCCGTTATACGTATATGTACGTGGGTGTACACGTATGTATCGGGTTGCTCGGAAGTGTGTGTAGTGTATATTTATATTTATTTGTGTGTTCGGTTGCGTGCTACAGCATTTCGAATTTGTTTGGTGAGATTCGGACCGTTGCTGGAGACCCAGATCCAGCGCGTAGGCAGCGAGCGAGCAGGCCGTTCTCCTGATCCACGCCAGCCCGTCGCAGGAGGCCAGCACGGTGACCTTCTCCAGTGTCTTGGCCACCCCCCTTATGCAGTCCGTTGGCGAGGAACGACACCACAGCGACCGCCGGCAGTGACTCGCCCGGCGACGCGCACAGCAGATCCAGAACCAGACCAGCAGCGCAGGCAGCGGGCGAGCGGCGATTCCAGGACCTTCCGGCGTGCGCGAGACCTCCAGATTGCAGCCAGGTCTTCCCCAGGACCCTGGCTACCGTCCTATGCAGTCCGACAGCGAAGAGCGGCGCCACGGCGACCGTAACGGTGACTCGCCCGTAACGTGCAGGTTTCCCAATGTGAGTGTCTCTCTCTCTTTCTCTCTCTTTATTTATTAAATGATCGCAGATATTATTTTATATGTGATGTAAATTGTTGAGTAGATTTCTTATGTTACATGTTTATGTGTGGAGATCATCGAGCGTGGGGGTGGACGGTCATCTCCTGTTATTTTACATGTTGGGTGTATAGGGATATGATATGCATGATATTGATACATGTTAGAACCCTCATGTTTGTCCTATGTATATCTAGAGTATTGTTGTAGACATATCAGGATGTAGCATGAGGGTATTTGAGATGGATATTGTGGTAATGACTTGATCTAATAGAACTTAGATGCATGTATATGTTGTGATACCGAGTATTGGGATATCATGTTTGATCTTAATAGAAATGTGAACTCTTGAGGATTTGAGATTTAGAGTTGTATGTTAGAGTGAGGGGATTAGTGCTGATATTGATATATATTGGAATGACAATTATTATATCAAATTCATTGATGTATACTGATACTTGACGATCATGTAACTGTTAGGAATGTAAGTTAGATAGGATGACTTTGGATTGATCTGGGACTTATGCTATTTACATTGTATGATGATCAGTAATTAGACCTGACTTTATTAGTTGAGTATTGAGGACATATCAGATATGACTGGATTAGTTGAGTTGTGACTTAAATTGATCTTGAGTTAGAGGTTACCCAGGATCTATATTCCTTTTTATTGGAGCCTGTCTTGTATTGTGGTGAGATGGACATTGTTGGCATTTGGGGTCTGTCAAATGATATGTCATTGATGTTTGGTATTAGAAGTTGCTATTCTACATTGCAGTTGATCGAGGACATATTGGATGTGAACTTACCTTCTAAAAGATTATGACTACTGGATTGGTACATGAACTTATTCGGAGTTGGACTGAACTTGTGTATAGATGATATTGGATTTATATTCTTTATAGTTAAACCTGATATGCATTAAGATGAGCTGAATATATTTTATGTAGAGGACTTTCCAGATTTGATATTCTTTTATGGGTGATGACTTATTCAGATATTGATATGGTTATTGATTACTTGATTCGTAGAGATGAGTTACGGTGATAGCGATCTATTTGATATCAGTGATGTTGTACTTCGGAGTTACCAGATATCAGTTATTAGTTTATCAGTTATTGGCGAGACTGTTTGTTGGTGATCATAAGATATGTAACTTCAGAGCTTATATGAGTTGGTAGAGATGTATATCGGCTATTGTTATATGCAGTACAGGCATATGAGATATCCATCAATTCTAGATGAGACTGACTATTGAGTATTATCTACTGTTATTGTATAAATCCATGTTATTGAAAGTTACTGGGAAAATATGTTGGACCGTAACACTTTCATTGTTATATCGTTCTACCGTTTATACGGTAATACTGTTCATATTGTCATTGTCACATTGATATTGTTACTGTTACTGTACCGTCCCAGTAATTGACATGACATGGATATTGATTGTTATAAATAATAATATACATTGACTGATTTAACTGAATTGAATAATAATAATGTAAATTGACAACTTACACTGGGATTGGGGAAATTGATGGAGGAGACAGCGTCTGTATTTTGGGTGACCTAGGATACAGGTTGCGCAGCCGAGATACGGTTCCACTGCAGGGTTCCGGGGGATGACTGACATCCCGTATTGTTCATATTGTCATTGTATTGACACATTGTTATTGTTATTGATATTGACTACCTAGCGGTAGGACCTGGTTCAGCGCCAGGTGATTGGGCCGTGGTTTCCGGGTATGTACGGAAACCACCTAAAGCATGGACAAAGTCTCTTCCATTGATTTCAATAACTTAGGACCCTGATTGACAATGTAGTAGGCGTAGTATGGGATGCGTCTATTACAGGTGGCAATTGGTGTTCGCTGACATAATAAATGATAATGAACTGTTAATATATTGGAACTGACCACAATCACCTGATTGTACATTTATATCACTGTGATAGACATATAACTATAACCATGACTGGATTGTATGCCAACCTAGTGACATGTGATAGATTACACGCCTTGACATTGATTGCATATTTACAGTTGTGCCATTTGTCTGCTACCTGTATTCATGTTGTTATCATATGTATTACCGTTCAGTTATTTATTGTGTTATTTAGTCTTTCTATCTGCAGTTGTCCTTATTATTATATATGCACATGGTTTCTTCTGCACGAGCTGTTTCCCCTTTACACACACACTCATTATGGTCGCATTCTGACGACCCTGGATTTGCACGTCCAGCTATTGGACGGTTGTTCTAATGTGCAGGTGTTCGATGAGACGGTACGCCTGGCGAGGAGCTTGGGTCCTCTCCCCTCGATTCTGGTTATACTTGCATTTCATTCTTGTTATTATTCTTTGATTCCTGTATATCACCTTTGACTTCTATTCAGCTGTCATTTTCTTCCCGTTATTCATTGCTATCATGTGTGGTCTTATATGTATTACTGCAGTATTCATGATCATTATGCTTCCGATTTATAGCTTGTTCAGGTTACAATTTAGGCTTAGCGCGTATACGAGGGGTATTTTACCTCGCGTATATGCGTCGCCATAACGTCTCCGTATCTTTAGGATCGGGGCGTTACACCAGGATAGTTGCTTGACGCCTCCTGACCTCCAGGCAGTTGTCTGGCCGCAGATGTAGAAATGGCACATCACCTCCCAGTAGGTCTCGTACACTTGAGGAGATTCTTTTTCCAAAGGCGCAGTTCCCTGGTGGTTGGGACAAATTCCTCGTAAGGAATATCCCCTGACGACAACCCGAAGACCTCATACAACTCGTGCAGGGCAAGGCCCATCTCTCCGACTGGAGTAAAGAATGTCCCCGTCCGAGGATTGTAGCGCTCCAGAATCCCAAAGAATTATGAGAACTCATCGGGACGCCCCACTGCACGGCCCTGACTGCTGGGTACAGCCCCACACGCTTCAGCGGCCCTCAAGATTGGTAAGGACAAAACCCACCATCCTGCCCCACCAGTAGTTCCCTGGAGAATGGACCCACCCATACGCACGGAAGTCGACAGGATAGTCACCCCCTGCTTCTATGAAGGAATTGAGGAAGGTGGTAGCAAGCTCCGGGATCTCTCCAATTGGGATTCAGGCTTGGACGACGCAGGAACAGTCCGACAACTGACCCGTCATGACTATCATGGCGGTCTACCTTTTGGAGGCAAAGTCACCAAGGGCGATCTCAGGGATATACTGGAAATGTCCCATTCCATCTTCCGGGGGACAGACATGTGTTGGAAGTAGGACATCGGGAACATCCTCTCCATATCTGGAAGAAAGAATCTTCCGCCCTTTATCTCACGGAGCCATTTATAGGTCCCCTCAGACATACGACGGCCATCATCATAGATATGATCCCCAAAGAAGAAGGCAGGCTTCTCCAACCTGACGCCATCATCCGTTTTGAGTGCGGCATCGGTCATAAGTCCGAAAGGTTCTCCTGTTAACATTAGAGAGCCTGCGATCCAGTAACTGGTCAGCAGTCACGGGGACACATTCTTTGCACAAAGGTCAAGCCCCGGTCGGCACCACCCACGCGTCCAAAGTGGTGCATCTTGGCAAGTGAACCTGAAACATGCGGCACTGCAAAAGAAAAAGATACTTGGTCAGATACTTTTCCAAAAATAAGGGAAGACGCTAAGTGTTCATAATTCAAAACGCAGCGAGAGAGACACTGGACGCAGGAGTTATCATCCGCGTCCAGACCTGCGAACTTGCACCAAAACGCAGAAGAGATACTGGACGCAGGAGTTATCATCCGCGTCCAGACCTGCAAAGCCGCGTTTTGCAAATCAAGACTTATGAAAATTCAAGTACTTGGACTCAAACGCCAGATTCTACAAAATCGGCGGTTGAAGACACAGAACGCAAGGATCAAATCCGCGTTCTGCAAACTAAGACTTGTGAAATTTCAAAGTGCTTGGACTCAGACGCCAGATTCATCAAATCGGCGCCTGATGGCACAAAACGCGGCACAGAACGCATGGATCAAATCCGCGTTCTGCAAATCGCGTCCAGAGACCTTCACAATTAGAAATATTCTAAGTGAAGGATCCAGAGTGCAGAGTTCACCAGCGTCGGATCATCAGGCCCGCGCCCCGGTTATCATCTCAAGGACAGCGTCCGAGAATCAAACACGATCTTGTGTTAAAGGTTCTTAGGGTTCTATGAACATGTTTTAATGGCGGAACCCACGCCGAAGGCGCATTTTTACCTCGGAAAACACCCTCCTGCGCAGAGGAAGCATCTCTGTCAGCCTCGGCGACGGTCGCCCTTGAGGATGATGCAGTCGGTTTCGTCTTGGGAGCCATCGATGTTCAGAAATCCGAGTTCGAAGATGGACAGATGAACAAACAAGAGGAGGGGAGCTCTCCTTTCTCAGCAAATGCGTTCGGAGAAGAAGATGCGTCTCTCTAACTGTTGCCTTTTATAGGCACAGAGATTCGCGAAGATACGCAGCGTTTGGCCCAATAAACGCTGCAGCGAATCGCTGCCTGACGCGTGGAGCCAAATCATTGTTTGAACAGGGAAGATCATGCGTCGCGACCCCGCCACAAGTCAGAAGTTGACACGTGGAGCAGTTCATTTAATGAAACGGGAGATCCGCGCCCCAAAAGGCGAAATCTCGCCGTTTCCCCAGGCCAGCTGGCGGCGTAATCATGACATGGCACAGTTGCGCGCCCCAAAGTACGCGGCTCTTCGGTGGACATGCCCCGTCAACATCATCATAAATGCACCCAGAAAATCGCGTCTGCATTTCAAGAGATGCGTCTCTCCAAAGTCCGCGTCCCCTCAAACGGGCAAACATCGCGTCTACCCCATGGAAGTCGCGTCTTTAAAGCAGTCTCTGCTTTTTCAAAAGGGAACTGCGTCCAGTCTCCTGCTTCTGCAAGTCAGTTCAACAGTACACTGACGCCAACAGACAACCAACCACTCCCGCCAAAAGCGCACCCGTGACAGACTAAAAGCAATCGGGGAGGTCTAACTGTATATCTAGACACTCAACACGATCAACTCTGACGGCTTCAAAGAGTTCAACAGTACACTCACGAAGACCAATTCCAGATAAGATCAAGCCCGAAGCATCAACAGTCCAGTCATAAAGGCGAAAACGGCTAAGATCCAAAGTATTCCGAAATCCGTCCCATTCAACTGCAGAATATCAGAAACTTTGGAGGGGTTCTGTAGGCTGTCTAAAAATGACTAACAGACAAGCCATTAAGGAAGCAGAGTCTCAAGCTCTAGACGCGAGGAATCGATGCCCGCGTCTCAGCATTAAGACGCGTTGGCTCTACACCCGCGTCTCAACGTCCAGACGCGTCGGCCCGAAGCCCGCGTCTCAGCATCAAGGCGCGTCGGCCCGACGCCCGCGCCTCAGCGTCCAGACGTGAAGGCCCGAAGCCCGCGTCTCAGCATTAAGGCGCGTTGGCTCGACGCCCGCGTCTCAACTTCAGGGCGCGTTTGGCTCGACGCCCGCGTCTCAAACTTCAAGGCGCGTTTGGCTCAAACGCCCGCGTTCAGTTGCAACTGCCCTGATTGCGGGGCCAGTCACCGCGCATATAGCGGGTAGTGGCCCCTCATTCGGGAGCGTTTTCAGGAGGCACCTTCACCCCCTGAGACCCCTATAAATAGCCTTGTTTGCTATGAAGAGGGGATCGAAGCTTTGGAAGGTCGAGAATTAAGAAGGTCAAGGCATCATCAAGATCGATCGAATCCAGGCAAGAGGATCATCAAGAGGGAAGCACGACTTCAACAACAGACAGAGGGAGGAGACTCTTCAGCGAGCTTACTGAGTACTAGCCGCTCTTCGCCTACCTCCCTTTGAGAGTTTTGGTAGACGGAGCTGAGTTACTCTTTCTACCGACCGAAGAGAAGACCCCCGACGGTTCCAGGACGGTCATCTGGTCAAACGGAGAACAAGATTCACTCTCCACCGCCACACGAAGAACCCAGCATTAAACAAAGGGGGGATTCAAGCTTCAACATCCTCCCTCCCTTGTAACTGGAAGGAAAAGTCTTGTTGTAATCTTTTCATCTGATTCAAAGAAATCTTTACAGCAATTCCCTCTTTCTTTTTCCGGCGCATACAACATTTACACAAATATATGCAGAAATATACAGTACTCATTTTCATAATCAAGCTTGTTATGTATCCAACCAGTACTACATGTATCAGTATGTTATCCAATTAAATGATGCAACAACAAGTATACTATAAAAGTAAAATCTCTCCCTTTGTCATCAGCAAAAAATAGAGGGAAAGCATGCATGGTTAAGTCACAACAAGCATGCATAATATACATGATAATAATATAAGAGCAATTTAAAGAAAGCAAGAGTATATGATAGTTATTACAAGCGAGTAGAAGCAAGTAAAGAGTATCAGTCAAGTAGATGAAATTAGATAGCACTTTAGTCTTTTTGGAGGAGAACCTAGTCATACGTCTCTTCCCTTACCTGAACTATTTTCATGAATAGAATCATCGCCGCTGTCAGAACTGTCATCATGGTGATAAAAATCATCAGAAGAAGCATCAGAACTAAGAGAGCTAGCTCTCTCAGTGTGCTTATGGCCCAGCTTTTTGAAGGGTCTTTTAAGATTTTACTTGATCTCAAATAAGTCATCTTTGACAGTTCACTTGAACCGATTGAATTTTTCCTTCAACCTAATAATTTCCTTCCTCAATTTGTATCTCTTTTGTTTCTCTTCCTACTAGTTTCTTCTTTAGACCCAGAACTTACAGGGACAACTTCTCTTCCTTAGTATCAATTTTCTTTATGTTCCCACCTGGTATTTTTCCATGGCGAGTCTTTTTCGGCCTAGCCTTCCTTAGCTATGGTTTCACCATTTATGATTTTATGAAATCATTTCTAAGAAGAAAACATTTTTTAAAAGAAGTAGACCCAAAGATTTTTTACCCAGGGAGGGAGTTTCAGTGCCAAGCTCAGTTCCAAAATGTGTAAACACCTTGGTTAACAAAAGAAAATCCGAGTAGTATTCACGAGGCGCTATCATAGAGCTCAAGATAAATTAGGTAGATTGAATTTAATCAGTGTAAGCACAACATATAGAAATAGTAAACAATCCTTTTTATGATATGAAAGTGGGCCTCCTTGAGGTAGAAATTGAACTGAGCTATATTTGCCAACACATAAGTTCTGGGGGTGAGATAATTAATGAAAAGAGTTCAATTTTTAGAGACTTCATCAATTCTGACCCTAAAGAGCATAGCTAAAGCTTCAGATTTATTCTAACTAAGGGAAGAGAATATCTAACCAAATATACGTGATCTTGTAGCAGAGATATTCAAAAAAATTTCCAATTTCAGTTCACCCAGAATAATCATGGTCCCATTGACTAGTGAGAACTAAGTAGAGGATCCTTTTTTATTCTTAAATTTGCGTAGAACATAGCCATCGGATTTGAGAAATAGAGAATTCTTTCACATGCAAATCCTCTGAGCTGAATGAAATCAAAGCACTCATCAAGTTTATAATCTGAATAGAGTTGAAATCAACATATCTTTTCATAATGCAAGGTCCATTATGGAAATCTTTGTAGAACATCTTGGCATCTTCGCAGATCAGGAAGATCCTTTCTTCATTTGAGAGATCCTTACCAAGATCACTTTTATTCTTCTTTTTCCCCTATGTTTTTCTCTATGATTTTCCAAAAGCAAGTGTAAGAAGGCAAAGCTTTGAAAAAGATTGTTGTCTTGTGGTTCTTTCTCTTGATGACCGTGATGAAGAGACGCATGTTCTCCTCATTGAGACTAGAAACGATTGGGTGAGGCTCAGACATTTTGGAGAAGAATAATTTGGGAACTTTTGAAGGAAAAGATGAAAAGATGAAGAATTAGATTTTTCTAAATCGCTGTGGGCTAGGGAAGTTGTAACATAGCAGTTTTTATGGGTGCTAGACGAAATAACTTAGAAGAGCAATAAATGAGGTAGGTGTGATCACAGTGCTTTATGACTAAGAAAAGTGATCAAGTCAAATGAGTCAGACTAGAATGGTAGAATTGATGCTGGTGATAGGATCTGCTGGTAGAATGCCTGAAATCACAATAACTTAAAATAGAAGTTAGTAATAAAAATTATACTAGTGTGCAAATATCAAATTTCTATGAATATTACAAAATTGCTCAACAAACAAAGGTTTAGTAAAAATATCAACAAGTTGATTGTGAGTGTCAATAAATCCAGTAGAATATCTTCACATTCAATATGATCTTTTAGAAAGTGATGTCTCACATCTATGTGTTTAGTGCGAGAATGTAAATTAGAAATTTTGGATAAGTTAATTGCACTATTATGATCGCCGATATACTAGTTATATCGGATTGGACACAATAGTCTTGCAATGTTTGTCTCATCCACAAAGTTTGTGCACAAATAATCTGGCGGCAATATACTGTGCCTTTGTTGTAGAAGTGCAACACAATTTATTTCTTATTATCTAATATACAAGGGAACGGCCAAGAAATTGACACGTTCCACTTGTACTCTTTCTATCAGTTTTACTTTCGAAAAAATCCGCATCACTATATCCCAATAGATCAAAACTAGCATACTTATGGATAATATAACCCAAAATACAATGTGCCTTTAACATATTTAATTTGTTTTACAGCATGCATTGAGATTCTTTGGTGAAGCTTGAAAGCGTGCACAAAGTTAAACACTAAAACATGATATCTAGTCTACTAGCAGTTAGATAGAGAAGACTACCAAGTATATTTTTTATAGAGTTTTTCATCTACATTCTAGCACTAATATCTTTGTCAAGTTTGGTAGAAGTACTCATGAGCGTGGACATCTCCTTTGAGTTTTCCATCTTGAACTTCTTCACAAGCTCACGCGCATACTTCCCATAATTGATAAAGATTCCATATTTTTCTTGCTTGATATGCAAATCAAGAAAGAAATTGTGTTCTCCCATAAGACTCGTTTCAAATTCTTTCTACAGAAATCTTTTACATAAAGTTTCTTTAGTAGAACCAAAAATAATATCATCAACTTAAATCTAAACAAGCAAGAGATCTTGGTCAACATGTTTGATAAGCAAAGTAGTATCAATTTTTTTTTTTTTAGAAAAATCATTCTCAAAAAGAAATTTTGACAATCTTTCATATCAAGCATGAGTTGCTTTTTTAAACTGTATAAGCCTTTTTTAATTTGAAAACATGATCGAGAAAGCACAATCTTCAGAACCTAGAGGTTGCTTCACATAGACTTTCTCATTCATAAATCATTCAAGAAAGCACTTTTTACATCCATTTGAAATAATTTAAAGTTTTAAAAACTTGCATAAGCTAGAAGCATTCGAATCGCTTCTAATCCAGCAACAAGAGAAAAAGTCTCATTAAAAATTTATGCCCTCCTCTTGATTGTATCCTTAGGTAACAAGGCTACCTTTGTTCTAGTAACAGCATCACTTTCATCTAGCTTGTTACGAAAAACTAATTTGGTGCCAAGACAGAACACTTCTTAGGTCTTGGTGTTGGCCAAAAGGTTACACTCTCCATTTGTTTAGAGTTTTGATGATAAAAAAACAAATAAGAGCTATTTGGTACTAATAAGTTTGTTTAAGATAAGTTTCAGGTTAGTACCATATTTGGAGACCATTGCTTAGCTATTGCAAGAACTTCTAGTTCATGAAGCAAAGAAGGCGTTTTACACATCAAGGAAGGAACATAGAAAAGAAGGCTCTAGCAAGGCATTGCATGGCTCAAGATTGCTCAAGAGATTCATTAGATTGTTTCTAGTTTTATAGTTTTGTTAAAGAATAGTGAATAGGTTTGAAGCTCTATCACACACGTTTTTTGCGTACAACTTATTTCCAAAAATATTTCCTATAATATGTACAAAATATTTTGTATACAATCTTCTGGCTACAAACTCATTTTTATGTTTTATATATATCTCTATTCAAAACTACTTTGTTTAATTTTAAATTCCCTTCAAAATTCTGTTTTTGTTTTGGCCTTTGACCTGAGCCGGTCGACCGTCTGGTCGGCCGACCCTGTGTCAGGTCAATCCGGTCGACCCGACCCAGTCGACCGTGGTTCTGGCAGCAGAGCGTATCCGTGTGCATGTTTCACGGTCGACGGGCGGTCGACGAAAACCTGACTGTCTGTAAGACATTTGCTCTCTGTATTTTTCGGTCGACGACGGTCGACCGAGAGCCGGCAACGGCTCTTATTTTTGAACGTCGGTCGACCGGTCCGGTCGACCGAGTGTGCCGTTTGAACAGTAACGCTAGTTTTCTGAGCAGATTTATTTTTGTCTTTTTCTTTCTAAAAAGGGCTTAAATGTTATTTACTGATCCTAATACTTCCTAATTAGCCTTAAGTGAGTTTTTATCTTCAAACCCTAGCCCTCTACTATAAATAGGGGTGTTTGGGGAGAGGCTCATTACAAGAAAAATTTTGCAAAAAATTCAAAAGTTTAAGGCATTCAAAAGAGCTTGGTTTCTTGTTTTTGTGCTGAAATTCTCTCTCATTTTCTGAAGTGTTTTCAAGAACTCTCTGATTTCTTTTCTTTTCTCCTTACACACAGGAGCTTCATTCCTACTCATTGTTCTACAAGGATTATGTAAGGGAAGAGAGTTTTGCAAAAGAGAGTTTGTGGTCTTTTGACTACCAAGAGAAAACTTGTACTTGTGATTGTGGAGTTGGGTACTCTAGTGTATTTGTAACATCTTTGTGAAGTTATAGTGGTTAGAAATCCTTCTGGGGAAGGTGGGGGACGTAAAGCTGGGTGCTCGAACCTCGAAAATTCTCAGTGTTTGCGTTTGGTTACTTGCTCCTACTTCTTACTTTACTTTCATTGCTCTTATTACTTGCTCTCCATCTTCATTGCAATATTCATTTGTTTTCATTCATCTTGTCATCATAGTCCCATACAACAAGGTTACATTGCGCACCTCTAACTCATTTCAGAGGAATCAGGAGGAAGGAGTTCAGAACCCTTTACGAGGCATTCGGCTCTTAGTCTTGTTTTGGGCGATTGTTGCATCATATTTTAAATTGTGCATTGATTAGCATTATCACCTATTCACCCCCCCTCTAGGTGATTTTCATTGGTATCAGAGCTTGGACTCTAGTTTGGCTTAACATCCTTAGAGAGATCCTAAAATTGCTAATCAACATTTGCATTCCATTTGTCTTCACTAGTAAACATGGCCGACAGCATCAAAACCCTCCTAAATTTGGGACTCAACTTCCCTATTGGAAGGTTAGGATGACTATATTTTTTTGCAATCTTTAGGTAGCTTAGTAGCTAAATCCTTGACCAAACCTATGTAGTACCCGATAGTGATGAGAGCACATGGACCGACTTTACTTTAGAGAATATGAGGCTAACTCCAAGGCCCAAAATTTCCTTCTAACCGCCTTGAATGAGACGACCTTACACGGGTAATACATTGCCAATCCGCCTATGAGATTTGGCAATATTTGTTGGTCACACACGAGGGGACTTCACAAGTTAAGAGAGCTAAGATAGATCTCTTAAGGTCCCAATATGAATCTTTTAAAATGATTGATGATGAAACCATTGATTGCATGATACAAGGTTACTAAAATCACCAATGCTCTTTCCTCTTTAGGGGATGATATCTCCAATGACCAAAAGGTGCGAAAAGTGATTCGGGCTCTTCCTTCATCATGGGAGATAAAGGCCACCACCTTGAAGAATTGAAACGACAAGGATGAAATGGACCTCATTAGTCTCATTGGGAACTTAAAACCCATGAGATGGAAAAGAAGGCAAGAGAAGAGGCCGCTCCGCTAAAGAAGAAGTCCATAGCCTTCAAGTCTTCATCCACTCTTGAGGACGATGAAGAAGATGAAGAAGAAGATGAGGAGCGCTCCCTTCTTGTGCGAAATGTCAAAAGGATGTACCGGAAGAACAAGCTCAACTTCCGAAGAAAATTTGAAGTAAGGAGGAGAGAAGAATTATTTGCTACAATTGCTGAAAGCCCGGACATCATGGCGGATTGCCGGGAAGTTCAAGAAGAAGATGACTTCCTCCTTCAAAGCCAAAGAAAGCCGGTGAAAAGAAAGCCTACAAGCCACATGGGATTCAGAAAGCGAATCAGAAGACGAGGTGGACACGGCGAACATGTGTTTCATGGCAAACACACCAAAGGGAACCCCCAACCTTTTGATGAAGATGATGAATAACTGAAGAGTATTGTAACATGCTTTTGTTGAACTCTTCCGAACTTATGATAATAAAAAGATTGAGTGTTCAAAATTGGTAAAGGAAGTTGCTTTTCTTAAAAATCAACTTGCTATGGTTTCTAAAGAAAAAGATGAAATTTCTTCTAATCTCATTTCTATTCAAGAAGAATTTAGTGCTTACAAGATTTCTTATAAGGAAAATTTCCTAAGGTTGTTGAAAAAGAAATTTCTTCTTAAAAACTAAAATGGTTGATTTTGAAAAGGTTTGAAAGATTGTGCTTTTAACACAAAGAAACTTGAAGAAAAGTTCTAAAAAGCACACCTCTCATGCTAAAGATTCTCATATTAAGATCCCCATGCTCACACTACACAACCACACTCATGCTAAATCCACATATGCTCACAAATCTCACACTTACTATGCTTTTAAATATGGTAGAGTGTATAGATGTACTTATTGTGGTAAAAATGGAAATTTGGCTAAGTTTTGTTATGACCAAGTTAATAGATCAAATAATCTTGTTTGGGTTCATGGCACTAACCCTTATGACCCAAGAAAATGTGGGTACCAAAATCAAGTCCTAAATTGTTTGATGTAGGTACACACAAGGCTCCAAGACGTAAGGAGCGGTGGTACCTTGATAGTGGTTGTTCAAGACACATGACATGGGACATCAATACTTTACAACCCTATCAAGGTACATGGAAGGTGGCACCGTCACCTCGGGGATGACTCCAAGGGCACTATCATCGGTATAGGTAACATTCAAATTGGTGCATCTCTTATTATAGAAAATGTAGCTCTTGTTGATGGTTTGAAGCATAA